>WEIV01006106.1:1495-16523 GCA_013390005.1 Calyptomena viridis | reverse complement strand
AAATGCATCAGTTTTCAAAGCTTGGAACTTTCTTTCTGTGTGCTTAAAATAGCTAAACCAGTTTAAAAATTACTGGTTTTTTGTTTGTTTAAGCTTTAATTTAACAGTGAAACAGTAGGACAAAATGGTTGTCTAGGTTAGTGATGGGGAGAAGGGATTTTAGACTGCCTGTGGTTAGTTGCTGCAGCATTATTTGTGTCCTGCATTGCATCAGATAAAAACTTGCAGTCAAGTTGTATTTCTTATTAATCACTGAAGATGTCATGTGAAAGAAAGTAATTTATAACTCAGCAGCAATTTGCAGGTAAATTTTGTGTAGCCCACTTGTTGATACTGTTAAGAATATAACTTTGTGAAGTCAAAACATTTATGTGTGGCATGTACCAGAAACCCAGAATTAAAATCGGAGTGTATGCGTTACTGTTGCTATTGACACATTCTCTGTTGTAATATGGCATTTGCTTAGGGCTGCATTGTAAGGTCCCCCAAAACCTGACTTTTAAATTCTGCAATTTTCACCCAGGTGATGTTTGCATCATTTTGCATTGTGAGGAAGCTTTGGCAGTAGGTTGTACATTGCGACGGACTCTCAGATGGCATTAGTAGCATGAACTGGCAGTTTGGCCAAACTACTTTATGCTGCGTTACCTCCTCTTGGGGTATAATATGTGTGTTCTACATATCCGTTTGTACTTGTTTGTGCCCAAGCTTTTTTCTGTGAAACTGATTGCCTGGAGAGTACTCTGTTTAGGACATACTGAATTTTGATCATCTTTCCTTTGTAGTGTTCCAGTTTCCTTGTGCTTTTGAGAAAGTTCTTAAAACATGGCATCAAGCTGGTCTTTGGCCATTCCTATAAAACTTCACTCAAGTTTGTCTAATTCGTAACTCATTGGCAAACAGGGAATTTGGTCATTTTCATTACAAGTTTGTTATACTTTGAATGTAGTCCATAATAACTAAATTCTTAGGAGAACCTGTCCAGCCTGAGCACATTAGACTGTTGATAGTGGATCAGGAATTTCTCAGCTGTGAACACCTTTAGTGGAAGCAGAAAATGTGTCCCTCGTTTTCCGCTAACAGGACAGCCAGCCTCGGTGAGGGAGTCACTTTGGATCCAGAGATAATGACAGCTAAGATCTCAAGCACAACTGTCCTTCTTTTGAGGCAGTAAGTTTTTTGCAGCTGTTGGACTGTCCAGCTGGATTGCTCTTTTGCTGCCCAGCTCTTTTGAAAAAAAAAGCAGCAGTAGCCTGGAAAATATGGTTTGTAGCTCTGGGATTCAGACTGCTGAATAGTATTTGTCCAGAAAAGGAGTGAATTAAGGGAATTCATTTAGGGAATTTAGCCTTTGCTGTTTATTATAATTATTTCTGCTAGATAAAATCTATTCCTTTCAGAATAGTTTTCGTTATATAACTGTATATGCTAATTTGCTGTAGTTGAGTTTTGAAAACGTGATTCCTAAGTGAACTTCTGAGATAGTGCTAAAGATGTTTTTCAGCAGTCCAGAAGTTAAATATATTTTGAAAGTTTCAGATACTTTAACTCTGAAGAACTAGTGGGCATCTGTAAAGATTGTTGTCAGATTAAATATAGTAAAGATGTATTTAATCTTTTTCTCAATCTCATCCTTCTCTGATAAGCATGCACAGGTACATATGTTCTAGGCACATACATGCCCAACGAGATACACATGCGGTAAGTTGATAAGAGCTGCACATGCTGCACAGGCTTTCCAGCAACATCAAGGGTCAAAGAAGTCCCTTGGGAACAGCAAGTAGAGCTGGTCTGCTGCCGGAAAGCCGCCACATCTCCATGTCTTCTGACATAAGTGGTCATATAAGTGGTCATCTCGGGACCAAGAACAGGCATGGTTGACACAAAGTAGGTTCTGTTAAAGGCATCATGAATTTGAGGGTCCCCGTATGGAATCATTTTATTAATTTGCTTTGGAATTTCTATGCAATTTAAGTTGTATTCAGTTTTCTTCCATCCAGAGCCAGCAAAGGCAGTGCAATAAGCACCCCTTACCTCTACAAGAGTGAATTTCTTCTCTTCCATCTTCCCTCATCTTCCCTGTTCCAGTTTTGCTTTCCTAGTAAGAATTACAACTAGAGTGCTAGGTTTTTGTGTTTGGGTCATAAATATTACTTTTTTGCTTGGACTACTGAATGGATTACACTTATGTAAATCAAAGTTATGTAACTTGATTTGGAAAGATTACTCTTTCCCTTTCCAAATATTTCGTCAGCCACTCTGCAAGTAATCATTGCTGCATAGAACAGGAAAATTCTAAAAAATATGACTCATCCCTTGTGTGCCTCTTCGCAGGGTAATGTCATAAATTTTAAACAGTCCTGTTTAAATAATTTAGGATAGGAATATACTGTGTTCCATGCTTGTAACAGGGGATGCAAGTTTTATTGATCATTTGTATCTTAAAGATTTTGCTATAATGCAGGGAAATCAAAGATGGCCGTTAATAAACACAAACAGTACATTAAAAGTATTTTCCTGCCAATATGTGCTAAAACAGATGTTAATACTAAGGATACATAATCTTAATAAATCCCTTTCTGCCTGCTTGCTTTTTGTTACAGATCTAAAAGTCTTCGCATTTTAGGAACAGATTTTCGACAGTAGAGAAATAGTTTTATTTTTTTATGAAAAATGGTAGAAGTAATAGCAAATGCTTAAGAGAATGTCAAACTATGTATTTTCAAAGTACCACATATGGGTTTAGCTGTGTACTTTCCATTAACATTTAAACAAAAAAGGATGCACACTTACATCTCTGCAAGCTGCTTCAAAAAGTGACTGCTTTTTGAGGTTACAATTAGCCTGTGATTGAGTAATAGTCTATTAACCATTTTTTAGAATTTAGTTTTTATGATAATCTAAGTATTTGGAATTTTTTCATATCCCATCTGGACTATAATTTATTGCAATAACACACAGTATTTACAGAACCCAAGAATAAATTTTGCCTTCAGATATCACTTTTGCATTTATTTTTTGAAGTAAAAAACCCTTTACTTCACAAATTAATCAAAACAACTTTCAGTGTGAATGGCAACATTAAAAAGTATGGTAAACAGTCAATTTGGATGGTATCTGACTGGTTCCAATGTTTTACCAAGCTGATTTGGCCCGCTTTACCAAATGATGCCTGCAGCCTTTCAGAATTCTCAATGATGCTGCTTTTTCCTTTGACAATAGCACTCACACGTCTGTTTCTGTGGACTTGACGGAAGCTTTCAGCTTAGTTCATTAAATTTTTACAGTGAAAACTGGAGTCGGATTTTTAGGCAGAGGTTTAGGAAGAATAGTTGTCTACAATGGAGCTATAATTTTGAAAGTACGTGCTCTTCATCCTCCCTCCTCTGCAGTTGATACCGTTAAGAAGTAAATGTTTCATTAAACAGCGATGAGAGAATTGTTCCTACTTGTTCAAAGTAAGTACATCTGCCGTATCTGTTATTTTATATAGAAAGTTCCTATTTGAAAATAAGGTTACGAACTCAAGTACCCCAAAATTTGCAAATACCCAGCCTGCACATTCAATTGGGTATAGTTATTAAGTACATGATTAAGGGTTGCATTTCTGTAGGCTTCCTTGCCTGTTTTGGTTCACAGAATGGACTGTGTCCACTGGGTGAGTCACTAGGTAGTATTTTCTTTCTACATCTTTGTTCAGTTTCAGACCTACACCTTGTTCTCAGCACACTATTCAAACTATTTTGAATTAATTAGCCATTTTTTTCCTCTGGTGCTCATCATGATAATATCTGAGTGCCTCCCAGATGTAATTACATTTCACAACAATCCTCGTAAGGTAAGAAGTTGGTATAATCTCCACTTTCTAGGAGATAAAGTGGGAGTTGAAGTACAGAGAGAATAAAACCAAAAAGCCCCATTTTTTATGGAAGGTGTGGACTGAATCAGCGAGGACAGCATTGTCTCAGTGCTTTAGTATTCCGTACAGTTAATCTTTCCCAACCACAGCTTCCAGTTACATCTGTCAGTGTTCACTATTAATACAAGTGAGACTGAATCACAAGTCAGGTGCTCAGATAAATATTTCTTGCTGAAAGTTAAGGTTAAATGACTTCCCTTGTACCACAGAGGAACTGTAGAAGACTGCAAGTAAAGTCCAGTTCCCTAAGGCATTATTCAACTTCTCTAACCACAAGACTGGACAACCTGTCCTTGCAGTCTCGGCCTCCTTCATCCCGCACCTTTTGCAGTTTACAACAAAGCAGTTCAGGGATGGCACAGGCAGAAGCAGCCTTTTTTCCTACCACTTTTCCTGCCTTACCAGCAGTTCAGTTCTCTGCACTGAATGAGGAAGAGGTTCCTCTGACAGTGTAGTGCAGCATGTTTTCTGTAAGGACTTCATCATTAATGCATATGCTCAGTGGGGCAGATCCGGTCACTGGAACACTTATTTTTGACATCTTCAAACTTTGCTAGACTTCACAACCTTAAAACTATTCACTTGATGGAAGCTGGCTTATGGGGGTGATGAGTGGGAGGGGATGTAGTTTTGTACCACTAGGTTGTAGATGTTAATATTTTGGATTTTAGAGCAAATTAACATTTCTAAACAGATTATTCCATGTAATTTAGTGTTTTTATCTATATAAGGCAGACAAGGTTGAAGATCTTACCTTTCCCCTTTGGGGTTATAATGCGAATTGCTACATTAAGAGGTCACTGAATTCAGTGTAGACCATTAGTATCTTGGCATGTAGTGTTCTGCCCAATGAGGTTTGCACATGTTTGCTCACAGCAAAGAAACTGAAAGTCCAAAAATTTTTCAAGTTGAAGAGCAGAATGTACTGAAGGGACTTCAGGGAAAGTGATATGATGATCCAAGATTTGGCTTCTGCTTTACCTTCATGCACTTGTTAACTGGAAATTATTTGTTTAATTCTGGGTTTTCTACTAGTCCTTAACTAAGAACTGATTTGAGTTTGTCTTGCAAAGTGTGATCTGTCAAACACAGCCATTTCAGGAACTTAATTGCCTCCATCCCTTATGTTGCACCTAAATCTCCCGTTGCAGCTCAGTCCACCTGCAGAACAGCTACCAAACCTGGGTCTGTAAAATTGCATAGAACAATGTAATGATTATATAAAAACAAAAAAAAAAGACTACCTTGGTAGTCTTAAAAATTGCATTAGGAAAAATATCGAAGGATGGTGGAAGAGAAGTGGGCCCTGTTTACCAGGAGGCTGAGTTGCTCTGGGTGCCCTTCATGTCTTTGTACAGTCAGTGCCCTTCTATGCTCAACTGCTTGCCATTTTTTATGTTGTAATGCCATGTTGCAACTATTTCTTCTGTTGTCGTTTTCCACTTTTATTTTCCCTGTCGTTGCCTAATCTGCTCCTTATTCTCATTGTTTCCTCCCAAGTTATCCCTTGATTTCCCTTTATGGCTTTCAGCCATTTATTTTTTCAATGAACCTTGAATTTTGAGGGTCAGAGATGAGGGGTTTTTCTTGCAGCAGGTCCTGCTCAGAAAATCCCAATTCTCTGTCTGCTCCTTGTACTGTACCTCAGTTCCAATCTGTCCCAGTAGTTTTCCTCATCCTTCCTCCTAACGTAATCTGTTGTCTTCCTACTCTTTTTACTCTCTGTTTTCTAGCCTTTCCCTGCATGCTTTGCTTCCAGCTCAGATTTATGGTCTTTTACTCAGTTGTCGATTTTCCACTGGTTTATCATCAGCCTTCCTTTCCAGCAATAGTCTGTCTTTTCAGGCTTTGTCTCCCAAATTACTCTTCCTCGTAGCTGGTCCTTGTCCCCTCTGCCATCTTTCCCTGTTTGATGTCTGGGAAAGGGATGATGTATCCAAATGAGAGGGCCAAGGAAAAATTCCCTGCTGGCATGTGTGGAGGAAACCCAGCTTTGGTCTGAGCAGTGAGAGCTGTGACTACAGAGGAGTTTATTCTCGGCCTTGGTTAGAGCATGTCCAGTGTGTAATCCTCAGGAAATTAAGCTGCAGAGAATGTGCAAGCTGTATTTATTTCCAAGGGCTTTTAGCTTTCAGGGGTGGAAAAAGTTTTAAATGAGCCACAAAAAAGGCAAAAAAAAAGGGGGGGAAAAGAAAGGTGGTGTCTTCTCCCTAGATTTTTAGATTCTCCTCCAGAGTATTGAGTTAGTAGAGCTTCTAAAAGGAATAAGAGTTTATTATGGCTAAGACTGAGTTAATCTGTTGTTTTTGTCTCGTAAACAGTTATTTTTCTTTCACTGCCAGTTTTTATGGACATTGTGCTTATGTGTGAGTATGTATGCTTGAACTGAGACAGCTAGTGCAGTCAATGGAAGATGTACTGTGGACTGATGAAGACCTAGCAAAGTTACTAGCTATGTAAAATAAAATTACCAATGGAGACCCCCATAGGATTGCATGTTTAGCAATCTAGAGGCTATTTTGATTGGAGTATCAGATTAAAAAGGGACTTTGACACAGAAATTTAAAAATATGTAAAATTTTTGATAAATTTCATTTTTGTTTTAAAATTATTTTGGGTTTAAAACAATGATGTGTTTTTCAAAGAAAATACTCCTGCTTGAAATATCAGTCTCTAGGTGATTTTGCTAACGATGCTGATACATGCAAAATGAATTACAGAAATATTTTGTGTTTGAAAGAGGGGAACAAAGCACTGGGTACAAATCAAGTGGCTCTCAGATGTAATCCCAGCTGTCATTGATTCCTGTGGGTTTAGGATAAGTCACTTGACTCTTATTGGTTGCACTTTTCCTAAAAGTCTCACAGAAGTGCTGTAAGAAGAGTTATTATATATTTTTCTGTCTTGGATGCACACTAATATACATTTACATATTACCTTAGCATTAAGTTTTACCATTAGACTGAAATTGCTTTGCAAATGAAGGATGATGCTATCTGTCTCATATTTCTTTAAATATTCATGGGATATTTTAGGAGTGTTTAACATATAGATCTTTCATATTCAACCAGACCTTTAACTGTTATGTAAACATCTGTTCTCAAAATGTTATGGATTAATTTAATTAAGGAACTTTTTTATTACTTCCCCTGTTCAGAAGGAAGTGTTGGTGCTGGCTCTGTGGAGCAGATTGATGGCACACGTGCAGAGTGACTGCAGAGGCTGCAGCAGAGCACTGCCATTGAGTTTGGGCTGTGGTTCATTTAAAGCCAAAATCTCCTTTTAGCCTCTCCAGATTTTTTGTTCTGCCTCCCTCTATTTCTTAATTATTCCTTAGTGCTCTAGAGTGCAACTTGAATCAAAGCTGTCTTCTTTAAGTTGTAATTTTTGCATTGCAACAGTGATTTTTATTTTTCAAAGCAGTTGAGGGAAAACTCCCTGTTGTTCCACATATGCCTACAGTGTGGAAGTATGGAGTTGTTGGGTAACTTGACGGGTTTCAAAATCACCCCAGCCTATCAGTAGCTGCTACAGAAGAATGGGCAGACTCCCAGTCTCCTTCCAAACCTCCCATACCCCTTCCCTGTATTGGCTGTACTTGCTGGTGGGGTATATTGAGCTGGCTTGCCTGCAGCTGTGGATGGGAAGCAGAGGGGGAGAGAGATGGGAAGGTGAGCTCTTGTGCTTTGCCAGCAGCCTGCACTTGGGTAGGGTTAAGCCATCCATTAAACCACACCTCAGGCTGATGTGTCTAGTGCCCATCTCACCGGAGCATATCCCTCACTCCTTATGGTAACATGCATGTGCTTACAGTGCTGCAAAAGCTGTAGTGTACAGTCCCCTGAAAATGCACTTAAGTTACCTTCTGTAGTCTTTCATAATGCAGCTACTTTCTTGCTGGATTGGGAGTAACCTTAATCGATGCATTTTCTCTAAATCCTGCTCATTAGAAACTGGTTAAACTAGTTTGCCATTGGAATGCTCCCCATCCCCTTTCCTGGATCCTGTCCCGATTTCTGTAAATCATCACCTTCCCGAGGCTGCTGAAACTTTTCCTCATATCAGTTAGTCTATGGTTTATATCTTGAAACTTAAGCCCCTGCTTTCTCAAGCAGAGAGAGAAAGCTTTATTTGTGGAAGTTTTTCAAAGCCATGTCTTTAAAGTTCCCAAGCCCTTTATTCTGGGAGGAGAGACTTGTCACTTGCTATGGTTTCTTCATGGGTAAGCAAACTGCACTGCCAGGCTGGGCGGGTTGCTCTTTGGGAGAGAAATGAGTGGGCATGATTTTATGGTGTTTCTCATACTGTGGTGTATGCCTAGTTCCTGTTACTTATTACTTTCACTCCAAACTGATTAACAGCAGAGCTCAGAATGTACAACTGAAGTTTATCTTCCAAGGTCTCAGCAAACCCAGCTCTATTTCAGATCCTGTGTAAGGTCAGTGAGCAGCAAGGGGTTTCTACTGAAACTGCTGCTGTTTGTATCCCTGTATCAAACACTGAACTTAGTCCCCGTGCATAACATACCAATCTCATTTCAATTCCTGAAAAGCTCATGACACTGTATTTATCAAATTTGAATATTCTGCTGTTGCACTGGAATAAATCTTTGAAGTGAAATAGGTGTGATGCTGAATACAAACAAAACTGATAAGATAAAAAGAAGGTTGAATGCAGGTACCTAATCAGCATTGTTGGTGAACAGGTTTAGGTTTTCTGTGCAAGGAAATTATGTGGAAGATAATTTTCAGAGGATGTAATTATTTTTACATAAAAATATTTAATTAAAAAAAAATCTTACACTTTCATCTGAAACTATACTGTAGTTATAGGTAAAAGGAAAATAATCTCTGGAGCATAGAAACAAATTGTTATTGAATATTTCTATAAACAGAAGTTATGATAATTCAGGAGACAAATTGAGGGAAGAAATCTGAACATTGCAGAGGGTATTATTTTTCATTTTTTGCATAGGAACATGGTAGTATTATATGGAATATTTGGTGCCCAGTTTCCTTCTCACTGCTTTGGAAATCCTTTTCAGCAAAATTCGCTATTACAAAATAATAGCAATTTCCAGCTCTGTTTCTAAATTACTGGGGTTTTGATTATTTTAAATGAATCAGGGATAAGAAGAGTTTGAAGACTGGTTATTGCCTTGAAAGTTAATCTACCAGTGATTCAGGACCATGCAGGACTCCCTGAGTAAAAGAGCAATGACCATAAAAAAGATCTCAGGGGTCACCAAACTCATGCAAAAGGTCAGTGGAGGAGACAAAGAGGTGGTCATTTGTTTGTGGTTGGCCATCCTTCAAGAGAGAAGGAGAAAATTCTGGAATGAAATCTCCAGTTCTTGCAGTAACAGTTTAAAATCTTAGTAAGAGGAAAGAAGTTGCTCGTTAAACCAAGATAATCAGTTTGAAAAAAAAAGAAGAAAATAATCTTGTATTGATCTATTGAATCAGTTTACAATTAGAAGCTCAATATAGAGTGAAATTAGTCTTTTGTATTTTTAGCAAAGTACAGGTTCCCTTCTTCCTCCCTTTATCTTTCACTTCTTTAAATCTTATAATTTGTGATTACAGAAGATCCAATAGAGCCTTTGTACCTTTTTACAGAACTGCAAAGATTTATTATTGCTCTTTGGCACATTTACCAGGGCTCCTCTGCAAAGAATTCCCTGCATTTCAAAATGGGCTTCTGTGTTCCATTTTCTCATCCTTCTGTGACATGCCAGTGTTCAGTAGCTGCTCTGATACTCCTTGGAGATGGGGGGCATCTGCCACATAAAACTCTACAGATGTCGTGTAATGCCCTGAAGAAGCATCCACATATGGAAAATCCTATCTGGTTTAGGCACTGTGTTAGCATAGAGTTCTATACAGGCAACACAACTTTCAGAGCACTTTGTAAAAAAAATTCTATTCAATAAATATAGTATTTTTCATTTAGTAAATGTGAGTCTGAAAAAATGTACATGTTTCAGGCATGTAACTTACGAGTATTTCACAGTTTTAAGAATATGCAGGCTTGATGTAGAAGTGGTAAAGCTGCCTCTCTATGGACCATTATTATGAACAAAAGTTTCCTCTTGCTGCTTCTCCTTTAAATACCAGCACACTTGGAAATTTTGGAAAGGTTAGTCTGTGGCATAAGCATTTTCCTGTAACAGATTTGTATAGTGTTGAATCCCAGATGGAATCAAATGAGAAAACCGATTTAAGCTTTTAACCAGCGTGCAAGGGTATTTAATGAAAATCAGTCTGATTCTCCCTTTGAAGCTGTGCATGTGCTGAAAAGGAATGCTACAGATATTCCTTTAGGTAGTGCTGGGGACTTATCTACTATTACTTATCTCGGATTACTAACTCTTCTGTTCATTCTTAATCAATATTATAATCAACCTCTGTCTGTTGTATTATGATTTCTTAACCTTATTAACCTAAATGTTTCCTATTAATATTTATATCCGTGACTCTTACAATTAGCTAACTGCTGACAAATCTAAATAAGTCTAAGCCTAGTAAAAACATTTGAGTTGCTGCACACTCAAGAGATGGTGTTTCAAGATTTGCACAATTATTTAAAGGGTGCTAGGAGTTGAAATAATACTTTGCATTATTACAGTTATGGTTATTCTGCCACTTAGTACAGGTAACTTTAGCTCCAGATCTGCTTACTGGCCTCCTTTGTTCCCTTTCCTGAGTTCTGTGTTCCTGTCCTTGCTTCTAGAACACTGCCCAGCACCATCTCACCAGGACCCTGTTTTCATTTTCTGCTATGGTAATTTCCCTTTTGCTTTTTTCCCCAGCCTTTCCTTTTATTTTTTTCTCCAAGCCCATCTTCTTATATATATGTCAGATCAGCAGCTCACTTACTAATGCATCAATTAGTGTGCTTTCCCTGGAAATGCATACTTTCTGAAGCAGTTTAATATTTTGGTTTTATCCAGGTTGAGTCCTTACATGCTGTTCTCTCAGTTGAAACTTTACCAAAGGCGGCCCAGGACAGGAAATATACTGCTTTGTTTATATAAGATTAAATGTATAGATTGTCCTTGATTTTTTTGAAATGCAAATGACTGTATGCTTTGTCAAGACAACCTGAGATATTCTTTGTTATTTTATTTCTATTTTAGATGCACTGAATTTGCCATCATCAGGGACTGCAAAGGAAGAAGCAGCTCAGGAAGCACCTGACTGCCTTGTGAAATATTTCAGTGTCGTGTGGTGTAAGGCATCAAAGAAAAAGCACAAGAAGTGGGAAGGAGATGCTATTCTTATTACAAAAGGAAAGTCAGTAATATTGAAAGATATGGAAGGCAAAGACATTGGAAGAGGTACTGTAGATTTGCATACTTGTGTAAGGGAACAACTGGCAAAAAAATCACTGTACTTTAAATAACAGAGACCCAGCTCTTTAGATAATTTAGTTCTCCATCCTGTTGACCTACAGGACTAAAAATCAGTAGTGTTTTTGTGCTTTTTGTGGGTGTTTTTTTGTGGGGTTTTTTTGGTTTTCTTGNAAACACCAAGTGCTAGTCCAAAGAGAGGATCTGGAAATCAATGGCTGTACTAATTCAGCAGAAATGCCAAATGAGGGATGAGTAGTTGATTTTGGTTGCCCATATAATTCAGAAGTGAAGGTGTTAAAATTAGGGGAAAATACACTATTAATTTTCTTGTAGACATTCCAGTCAGCAGTATGGCAACCGGGAATTTCAGAGCATGGATCACTACTTTTCAGCCAGTCAAACAGCTAAAAATATTATCCTTGTAGGAAAGACAGGCAAACAGCAACATTTTCCAGCACAGGCAAAGTCAACTGTGTAGCAATTTTTAGTCTTGTAGTTTTAGCAGCAGCTGCTGCTGTAAGACATAGTTTGGGTTGATATCAGAGTTAAAAATAAGACTTGCAAACCATAGGCTGCAGTCAACTTGAAGCAGTAATTTTTTACTGAAAGTAAAGCAAGAATTAACTTTGCTTACGGAGCCAAAGATATTCTGTAAGGGAGTAGAGTTGAAGAATGTTTCTACAAAACGTATTTTGATTAATTTTAGGTATGAGATGGCTTCTCTGCTCTTTTGTTACAATCATGACATTGCGAGCCTTGTTAGGACCAGGCAGTTTTGATTTGCAAATCAGTCTGTAACTTAGAAGGTAATTTGAATTTATTTATAGCAAAGCAATATATGTACAGACTTGCTTGTTTTTGTAAAAGACAGACAGAAAGACAGTAATGCCTGGAATGCATCAGCCACCACCCTGTTGTTCTTGTGGTTTTTTTCAATCCTGTCTTCTTGAATTAGCAGCAAACACAATAGAAAAATGAACTTTCTGATTTTCACTGGTAAAAGTCTTTTTGCTGTGTTTGATGGTGTCAGAGAACACAATGACTTGCCCATTCAGAGTTGCTTTCAATGCTTATTGATTCTAAGAAAATCATAAATTGATCAATTTCAGCTGTGTAAATTTTAAATTTCTGCAATTATTTAGCCCGCCTATTGAGAAGGAAAGGTCCAGTAGTGGTGCTTACTTCCAAAATTTTATTTAATACTAATAGGTTTAAATAAATGTGTATGAGCATCCAGGCTTATTATTTTTAAATGGGAAGAAAAAGTCAAAAGGAAGAATTTTTGGTTTTTTCTTAGGCTTAGCAGGGCAGGATTTAATATAGTGCAAGGGAACCTAAAACCAGCACAGGCTATAGCTTTTTTTTGAGGCAGAAGAACATCTTGCTGTTTTCCTCTGCAAATGTCCTAATTCCTTAATAGTGCATTAAAAAGAATTTAATTGTAAATTGCTGTATGTTACAGAAACAGTTATTTTCTGGCAGCTGTATCAACAGTTGAGCTTTGTAGATTTGCTTTTTGCCTTTCCTGTTTCCATCTACCCTTAAAGCTCATCCTGGCTTAGACTTACACTGTTCAGACCAGAATCTGCACGGGGATACACCTGTATTCAGTATGTTCAGCCTGAAGCTATGTAGAGGTAAAAACAGAAAACAAAAATGCAGAACAAAGGAGAGGTCATAAATGCCCTCCCCAAGCACCTTGTTTAGGAAAGCACGTGCATGCTCTTGTGTTCAAGCTCTTTCCTGAAAGCAAGTGTTCTTTCAAGAACCAAACAAGTTTCACTGTGTGCTTTTAAAATATACTTAGAGGAGAGGAAGAAACGTATCTTCCTTTCCCTTTTGGACAGACTGTTTTTCAGCACTTGCCTAGAAACACCTCAGTTATTTTTTCCTTTTAAAAGAATTCAAATCCAGACCTTCACCTTCCAACCTTTTACATTCCTAGGAGTGGGAGACCTGAACTTTGCAAACAGTCTGCAGTGGTCTTTATATGTAGTTTTTGTTGGATAAAATACGTGTAAAACCTTGGGAGGCCTTGCCTCTTTCTTCACAGATGAGTGATTTAACTGCTGGTCTAACCAGTCATGCACTTTTTTTTTTAATTTTGGCCCAACTGAGAATTCAAGCCTATTTATCCAAAGTCACACAAATTTAACAATTGAGGTAAAGAATTCTGAAGTAATTAACTGTCTAAGAAAATAAATTATGTCTTATGTGAGAGCTTCAACCACTAGAATGCTATTTAAAAGAAGGAACCCCCACTCTTTCCTACACTATTATCTTAAAAGAAAATGGCAGCTGTGGCTGTATTTTGTAATGAGGGTAATAGTGTATGTGGCTGCTCTGAGAATGCCCACCTGACTGAGTCTACAAACTTTTGAGCTGACTGATAAATCCTGACAATAATCAGAGCATGTATGTTTCAGAACGTGGGTAGAAGTAAAGATTTCAGATGTATCTGAATCTTTAATTGTAAAAAAAACTAATTTAGAATTGTTTTAGAAGTAGAGTATTCTGTTTAGATCAACAGCAAGAGGGGTTAGGAGAGTTCATGTTGAGGCATGAAAGAAAAAAGGGCATGGAATGGTCATTAAAGCAAGCTGCTAGATTTATGATATGAGGCTAGTTTTTAAAAATTCTCTTAAATCGTTATTTGACATTCAGTAGACTTGATTGTGGATGAGGATGACTTGAGTATTTGCTCACATATTCTGCTGTCTAATTCTGATTATTAGCACTCCCACATCAATCTCTGTTAAGGAGGGAAAGCCTTTATGTGTAACAATCAAATGTTTCAAAATCAAATAGCTTTTCACCGTTTTAGTTCTTCCTGCAGATGAGTGTCAAGGAAATAGTATTTGCTGTGTTGCCCTAATTCATAAATTTTTATGTTCTTTTAGGTACTGGATATAAAGCTAAAGAGCTAGACAGTCTTGATGAAGGTCAAACTCTGGTGATTGGAGGAAAAGAAATAGAAGTGATGGGTGTAATTTCAGCAGATGACTTCAGCAGTGGCAGATGTTTTCAGGCTGGAATAGGGACTCATGCCACAGTCCCAACTGCATTATCTCAAACTAATACAAAACTATTCTGTAAACCTTTCAAAAATGTCTGTCAACCCAGTACTAAAGAGAATATGCTCAAAGATTCTCAAAGCTGCAAACCTCGCCATGATCCAAATGCTTCAAGTAAGATTCAGATTTTTAAGTTTCTTTAAACATCCTTTGGCTCTCAAAACATGTTGAACATGTAACCAAAATTTTTGTGTTCTCCAATGTATTGCTGAAATATTTCTGACATATAGTACTAGTGTCTAAGCATGTTAGGATTTTATCATGTGTGTTTCTAACAAGTGAAATACTCTGCACTGCATAAAGTTTCTCATAGGTGTTACAGATGGCTATAGAAACACATTAGAGGGGTTTCTGAGAGTTTTGCCAAGGAAAATGAATTTATTGATCAGAGAAACAATCTGACACATGCTAGGAGTTCTAGATGAGGTCCAGCTTCCCACTGGGGCAGTGAAGCACTGCCATAACATGGCAGCACAGTAAGTGCAGTGGAGGATCAGTAAAAGAGAAGTTGAGCCAGTTTCAGAGAGTTGCTTCTGATGGTGCCTGATCCTTCACAGCCAGTGACTGTAACTACAGTACTCAAACTCTACCAGATATATTTTGGAATAGAAGTTCTGATTTATAGTGCTAGAAGTATCATGTGCTGAAGACCCAATGGAGTTCACATATTGTGTAGAAGCA
>WEIV01006105.1:9413-48102 GCA_013390005.1 Calyptomena viridis | reverse complement strand
TCTGGCTACTTAAACTCACAACAGAGGACTGTGCCTGACACCCAGCAGTCCCCAGGGTATATCTAGCAGTTTAAGTTCTTCATACAGTTTAGCGCACTTTTTTCATTGTGAGAAAGCATAAAGAATTATTCTTCTTCCTTCTATACTGTAAACATTATTATATTCATTACTGAGTTAATTGCAGTAAGCAGTCGTGATTTTAATACTTATCATGCCACCTGTTTAAAAGAAGTGCATATAAGCATTAAATAATACAGCTTTCAAAATGGAATTCAGATTAATGAAATTATGCTAATCTCTAGCTCACAATGTTAAAACATAATACAAAGTAGAATAGGTAATTAGAATGAAGGTAAAAAGCTTGTTACATTTAAATTCAGGAACAGCTCTTATGTCTTGAGTTAGACTAAAATCATACAAAAATATAAACCACAATAAAACTTCCCATTGTATATTATTTTAGGTGAAACTACAACCTGAACTAAGTATATAAACAAAAGAACAGATCATGTGCCTCGACCAGAGGTATATAATAGGAGATTGAACAAAAGAAAAAAGCCAGTGTGTTAAAGTGAAATTACTGTTGTGCCATATTTCTAATTGTGAATGAACTAACTCAGAACAGAGACAAAGTCTAAGAAACATCACTAATCAGGTAATTTCATCATGTTTAATATTTTTTCACCAGATGAGAGAAAGGACTTCTTGGAAAAGAGACAGTTAATTGGGACAAACTCCTTCATTGGCTTCATACTTATGAAAAAAAAAAAGAATTGAAGTTCCAGTAGTTCATAAGAAGAATACAGTAAGACATGATAAACTGTATGCCAAACAATAAGACAAAAATACTTGAAAGAATAAATGTCATATCCAGTCAATACACAGCCAAATCCTTCTGGGGTTTACTTTGTATTTTGAATAATGAAAATACAATTTTACAAATGTGTCTGAGCTCACACCCTGTTGAAAAATGGCAGGAGAAATGTTGCAGAGTGGTAGTGGGCCAGGAGGATGCTTCATGCCTGCACCTCTGCCACTGTGCTGCTGCATCCTACTTCCACTCCAGGCTGTTTGGAGGACAGTGAGAGTCTGAACTCATGCTTTTTGTTCTCTTTCTTTTCTTTTTTCTGGCTTTCCTGCTGTGCTGCTGCTCTGATGGATGCTGCTCAGCTCTGCTACCTCAGCAAGTGAAGGAGCTCCCAGTGGAAGACCTAATAAACTCATGGGATGAGATGCAGTGCACTGAGTATTAAAAGAATCACCAAATTACTTTTTTATGGATCCAGCTAGGATATTTGCTAAAAGCTTCCTGCCAGTGATACACTGCAATAGCAAGGGTTTCAAATGTATTACAGCTGTCAGCCAGCTGTAAAAAACAACCAGTTGCATTCAATGAGTCAGACCAGTGCAAGAATAGAACTTGAGGAATCTATTTTTCTTTGGGATAGAACAAAACTTTGGCCATAATTCTGTCCAAATAATTAAACTGAAGCTGCAGTGCATTTGAAAAAGAAATTGGGATTGCTATTAAATAAAAATTGACTATTGAAAATGTCCTTGATGAGGACAAAATGTCAAATAAATGTATATTTGCAATCAGGACACAGCTGTGGAAAGTTACTGCAACTTAAGTCACTGATTGAGGTGTGGGAAGTAAAACATCTAATTCCTGTTACGTCCCCAAAGAGGAGACTGGAATGAGAAGTCAGTTTAACAGGAGTCATTTGTTTACTCCCCAGAACCATCAAACATGGCTCAAGCAGGAGCAAAATTTGCAGTTAAAGACAGATGATTGAAAAAGTGAAAAACAAATCTAAAAGTAATGCAAAATGAAGCAGAAAAAGCACTATTTGAGGAAGATGGTCAAGGAGATCTAGATTTGCACCTCGATAACTAACAAAAGTGACAGCTGTAGCAGGTCAGTTGATCTGAGGAGGCTGGGGATGTAATACTGAAGGGAGGTTGTTTGTTTGTCCACAGAGTTGCAGATACAGATTTCTTATTGAAATGAGTTCCTGACAAAGCAATACGACTTTTAAAAGACAGTATATGATATTTATAGTCATTATGAAATGTAAATTGCAGAGTCTGGTATTGGATTATTCTAACATTTATAAGATTTATATCATGTCTGAGCAACTACTTTGCGACTCCTGGTAGGAAATGGGCTTGCCCTGGCAGCAGCTGGATGTGATGCATTACCAGCTGTAGTAGAGTCTGCTAAAATAACAGCTAAGATTTTCAGATGCAATAGCTCTCCCTCGGTTACTCTTATAACACTTTATTAAAATGCCATCTGGAAACATCAACCATCTCCTCTGTTGTCAACTAATTACCAGCTTTAATAAGCACAGCAAGGCAAAAAACACTTGAGTGGGCATTTTTGGCTCCTACATATACACCAAATAGCAATTTCTTCTACCAAAAGAGGTTGAAGTCAAGGTAGAAGTTAGAGTAACACAACCTACACATTTTACAGATGAATGTGAACACAGTATAGTTTAATTTTCCGTTTGATGAATGCTGAAATCCTTCTCTTGTTGGCAGATTTGAACTTTGGTGAAATGGAGATTTTTTATAGAAAGAAGCAGATAACTTAGCAGAGGTGCTGTTTTATCGTTCGTGGAGAACAGAAAGCTAAATGGGTTCATTTTGTTCTGAGCTCAGAAAAGAATTAAAATATGTGTTTTTCCTTTTTTTAAAGGCTTGTTTGGAGAAGTGCCATCAAACTAAATCTTTCTATGACACTCTTTACCAATCAATAAACATTTTCAGCATTTAAAGGAGTTAACAAACAAGACTAGTTCCTCCAAACTGGAATTCAAGATGCCTTTTATTTTCCCAGACCTCCTACTCCCAGCTCGTCTGGAACCCATTCTGGCTCTGTCTTCTGGAAAGTTAATACAGCTATTGATTAGCCATTTCTTAAAATAGCACCAATTACAAGACAGTAGTAAGTGCCATTTCACATAAGGTTAAACATTTGCATGAACTAACTTTTCAGGGTTATGCAGGATAGATTTGTCCTTATTGTTTCCTTGGCTATAGTTGTTATCATAATTTTTTTTCTTTACTGTCCCAATTCTTCTGGAATCAACAACACTGAGAGGGTTTGTTACACTGCAACACTCAGCTAAAATGCTGTAAACTGTCCAGGATTTCAATTTATTCAGGGACAGTATTTTAGTTCACAGTTGTATCTATGAATCTGACATTCGTAATATATCAAATGGTGAGATTTACTTGCTTCTTAACAGGGGCATATAATCTCTGTTTGTCCTAAATCATTTCAGAATAGTAGAAATTATTACTACAATTTGAGTCTTTCCTTTTACATGACTTACATCCTGTTTTCAAGTCCAGACTAGACAGAGTTTCTCTATAGCCTTTGAAATCTAATCCCTGTCTTTTCAAAGGACAGTGGATGCTTTGTCTAGAAAACTTATCAATGAAAAATATTGTAGTACAACTTCATTCTGAAATGAAATTTTCTGCCTAATATTCCTTCTCTAGTGGACCCCTCCTTGACACCTAGGACTTACAAAATACTATGAGCCTTGCCAACATTTTGTTCTACTTGAGCAGTTAAAGGGAATTTCGTTCAGTGATATGAAAGCTAGATCCTTTTTCAGACTGCTTTTTAAACTATTTCTTTACCAGTCTCAAGGCAATGAACCAACCTGGATGTCACTTTACTATTTCCAGCACAGAAATGAAACCTGAATTGTGTGTATTGGTATCAGGAAGAATCATAAATACTGAAGTTGTGAGAAACTGAAATACCAAATTTGAGATCCACTAGCTGCTTTTTCCACAGACTAACAATGTATCCTAGTTGAGAGCTATTTTCTAGAATCTCAACCTGCCATTCCTATAAATGAAAATAATTTACATGCTGCACTTGTAGCAGATTTCTTGTAAATGGCCTGAATAATAATAACTCTTAGGACAATATCTCTGCTGATATTATCCTTATGAGCCATGGGTTGATTTCTCAGTATCGTGGTTCTTGTATTTGTGTGGTTGTTTACTTACCTTCTCTTCAGCAGAAAGAGAATGATCATATGCTGTGGCCTCAATACGACACATGCAGAGCATGTTTCAAAAACCACATGCATAATCTTTGTGGAGAACTCATGCATGCTGCTACAAGGCACAGGAAGCTGGTTCCTTGCTAAATATCATTATCTTGTGCCACAGGGCAAAAATAGAGAAATGAGAGAACAGGAAAGAACCACAAGCAGCTGAAGTCTTCTCCTACATCTTTCTTCATTATTTTCCCATGCCAGAGACAGGCAGCTGACCCACCTTGGGTAGGTCACTGAAGCTCAGGAAGAGTAATTGGCAAGATGACTTTCACAGCTGTCAACTATGCAGATGATGTGGTAAATTGGAAAATCTGAAATAACTGAATATTTGAGTGCAGACTGCCCTGGTGAGGTGATTTCTTTCATTGCATCTCTTGAGATGAAACCAGTTACATGCAGGTGCAATACCACTCCTCCAACACATCTCCTCCAAGGCCTTTAGTCCTGCCCTCCTGTTTGGCATTTGCACCCCTGGCTACAACTGCCCCTGTATCAAGACTGAGCTGCCATACATGCCCCTTGGTTGTTTCACTTATAGCTGTGAGTTGGATGGTAGACTGATCATGGGGTGTTGTTGTCTGCTGAGGGCACATAAACAACTGATGAAAAGCCATTTCACTGCGTCTTGTGCCCATGTTTAAAATGGCAATAGTATTAGTGTTAGCACTGCATGAAAAATGTGACTTAGACCAGAATTAAAATCTTCCCATAAACAGTGAAAAAGCACAAGAAGGAACTGTTCTTTCAAGTTAATCAAGTTTTCTGACAGAATAATTAAAGTTTTATTGATGCTCTATCCTTCTGAGACCCCTGAACCACAATTTCTTAAAATTATGTGTCTGTCTTTTTACAGCCCTTTGAAACTTATCAAATGTCTGTAGGTTCCTATAAGAGCCTCATTGCATCAGGATTCACCATTTAAGAAGCATTGCTGGGCAAAACCCCTTTTGATTCTGTGCCCAGAGAACACAGGAAAATTTCACCCAGATGTGCTCAACACTGGCAATAAGCACCCCAGAGCAGTGCAGGTAGCTCACACACATGAGCAGTCTCTGAAAAATGGCCTGAGCTCCCCATCCTGCAGTAGAGTTTCAGCCCTAGTCCAAGGGAGTTTGAGCACAGTGGTTGCTGCTGCTTGGTACAGCGGTGAAACCCTGCGACAGGGCTCACATATATGTGGGGTGATTATTCACTTCCTCCTCTAGGAAACTTAGGGCTGATATAGTGTAAGACAACTAATGTGGACAGTTGTGAGCCTGCATTTTAGTGTTATACAAACTTATACATTTCTTTTGCTATTGCACTGACAAACACCAATCATGCAGGGAAAACTATCTCAGCATCTTGAGTGTGGGAGTGGTTAATTTTACATAACAATCCCTTTATGGGCAGGAACTCAAATATTGACTCAATGCTGGATCTACTGAAGGCACCTCAAAACATACACTAGCATCAGTGCTTTATTCTTGAAAAAGAATTGGTTTGTTTCAGTGTTTAAAATACTGAGAGCAACACTTACAAATTTAAAGCAGCCTGCATAATCTTGTCATCGGGACTCTGCACAGGAATCTTCTTTTATAGGCTTGTTGATGTACCTGAGCAAATCACTTCATTGCTTGTCCTATGTCACTCCCAAGAATGCCTGAAATATTAAGTCAGATATCACCAGAAAAACAAGCAGTATGTAAAGTGACTGGTATCTTAATGCAGAAAACACTGAATTAAGAAACCATATATCCTTCTAGAAATGTACCTGATTAGAGTTTCTCAGTGCCTCAAAGAGAAAACTAAACCTGTGCACTGACACATATCCCTGAATCTGAAGTTGAAAGTCTCAAAAATAACTCATGCAGGTAATAATTATTCTGCATATGGTGAAGATTTGACCAACTAAAACAATACAGTGAACAAAATCCCATTAAAATATAGAAAATGCTCTGTTGCAAAAATTCTTTTGTACTATTTCTATTTTGTGCATGACAGAAACATATTTTACCACTAAATGTCAAAGAAGGATAAAAAGACTGAACTCCTTCAAATTTCTTTAATTTTGTACCCAGACTTGTCTATCCTGCATTGGCCTTTTTAGTCATCAGCACGCTTGTAGCAAGCATGGGTAGATCCCTTCCCATATCTTCATTAGCGAAGCTTAGCCATGATGATTTTTCAAAAATTAAATATGTATGGAGTTTTGTAATTTCTGATTACACCCCACAGGGAAGTACAGACATGAATTGAGATCTTCCCGATCTACCCATGACATTTAATAACACATTTTTCATGATCAAGGATGTGACTCATGAAACAAATACTAAATACTAAATATATACCTAGAGACTAATTATAGCTACTGTTGTTTTGACTGACAATGTAACTGGTCTTGTGGTCACCTGCTGTTCCTACTCACACAGGCAAGAGTAAAGTTTTAAAGAAACTTACTTAAACACTCTGTAGTCTTAGAAACATTAGTAAATGAGCAAATGGGAAAAAACACTGCATAAATTGCATAGAGATCAAGACCCTCAACAGGCATTATAGAGAAAGATATAGATGTGCAGATACATCACTATATGGAGACATATATGTATGTATGCATATACATGTGTTTAAATAAGCCACCTTGCCAAATTTGCTACTGTTAAAAATAAATACACAAAATTGTAAAGAAATCGGTGTTATTAGAAAACTGATACACAACTGAAAATATGAGACTGGGTAAATTAAGTGAGAAAATGTTTCTAGGGCAAAATAACTTTATGATGAAAGCTTATAGCAGATTTAAGAAGATATTAAAAGATTTTAATAACTGGAGTTAGGGTTTTGTATCTCTTTTAAAAGTGATACTACACTGATATTTGCACCAAATTCAGTGTAAGACAGACAGCTATAATGCTAATCAATAAAAAAATAAGTTTCTGATTTGTACTTTTAAAGAATGTTAGATACCATGACCAATAAAGATATAACAGAGGATTTTTATTTAGAAAAAGAGATTCAGAAAAAATAAAGTGATAGTCTGAAAAATCAAGTCTTTTTAGAAAATATAGAATTCATAAAAAATCACATCTATAATCTCAAATATAATGCATAAATCTATAGAAAATGGATTTGCTTATGAAGAGTACCACATTTAGCTTCTTATTCATAGTTTGAACAGGTGATGGATAAAATTGATCATGACATAATGCCAGAACGTAATAATAACGGCAAACCTACAGTTAGACCATCAAGCCTGCTTAAGCCAGGCTTAAAGATATACATGTATGAACCAATGTCAATCTTGGAGTTCTGTAGTTGTTCTAGTCTAACAGTCAACCATAAAGAAAAAGGACATGACATAACCCTGCTACTGTGGCACCTCAGTAATTCAACTTGCCTGTCAAGTTGGATTTTTAAGGATGAACAATGCTTTTTGGCACTTCTGTTCCCTAAAATACCATCCTAGTTTTGCTGAACTAATGAAACAGAGCTACCCTATAAATCAGAACAGTGATGTGCAGTATTGCTCTATAAATCAGCAGGTTTTCTCCTGTATTATCTAAAAGTGGTCTGCAAAGGACAATAAAGAAAAATAAATACATGATCAGGCTTAAATACACTTCAAACAACTCTCCAGCACTAGGAGAAAATATTTACAGCCTTACAAATTGAGAATGGTACATATATTTTAAGGAGATTTCATCATGAGATTTAACTTTGAAAGACTGAATGAAAACTAGAAGGAGGGATTGCAGTGTTTTGTACACCCTTAGAGACATTACACTAGCTTATTGTTAAAGTTGCCCTGGACTACACTACAGAGTGTCACATCTCCAAAACAGGCAATAGATTTTTCATGTACATCATTTATAATTGTCCTGAATGCAACCATTGACTACAGTAAGCAGTTGGCAACTGTAACTCTGGGGTTAATAACTGTGGTAGCTATGACCATATTCCTATTCCAGTTAATGTTATACTATAACAGGAAAGATGCAATTTTAACATGCTATAATGGTTAATGGGAGCAATATTTGGGGAGTCCAAATATGTATGCTTTGAATTCAGTCATCTTTGGACCAGAGGCTATAGCATTAGCCTGGATAGTAATATAACTTAGGATTTCTGACACCTCATTAGGACACAGATGGGCTACATTTAAAGTAATGAAGAAAGGGCTTGTATTACTTTCTAGTGTTTGCTTAGAAATCTTTGGATTTTTCCATTTTTACAGTTAGGGCTACTTAGGAAGCAGGTCCCTAAAAGTGCTAATGTAGCAATATCTCTTTCTGCTCATCTGTTATGACACCAGCTGTCTTGGTGATTGCTTATTATCACAGGCTCATGATTTACAAACCAGTGTCTCATTCTGTCTCTCAGACCTAAGGTTTTTACACACTCAAAGACTGCGAGCTACAGCCACACTCTAGTGTTTGCAAAATGTCTTGTTCCAACCAAGCATGCACAAACAAGAAGGTCCTAGACTGGTCTTAAATACTTCACTTT
This sequence comes from Calyptomena viridis, assembly GCA_013390005.1. Taxonomy (NCBI): domain Eukaryota; kingdom Metazoa; phylum Chordata; class Aves; order Passeriformes; family Eurylaimidae; genus Calyptomena; species Calyptomena viridis. The sequence goes on along the minus strand of WEIV01006105.1, from coordinate 39,529 downwards.
TTATCTTGCACTGATTGTCTATGTACCACCACCAGCTGGCATCTCCAAAGGTGAAAAATTCCAAAGTAAAAAAAACAGTCAGAAACTCTACACTTTTTGAAGAATACCTGTCTCACTGAATCAGTCTTTTGCTCTTCCAGAGTTGTGTTCAAAACATAAAACTTGGGTCATGGTGTCATGAAAGAAAGAAGTCATAGTGGCTTACAGATTTCAGCTACTGAATACTCTCCAGTGAAAATATGCACACCATTCTTGTGCAGCTTTTACCTTAGAATTATCAACCCTAATATAATTAATGCTCAAAGCACTAATTAATGTCATTCTTGTTTCGTATGGCAATATAAAACCCTTCTCCCAATGGGTCAGTATGCAAGATTCTTGCCACATCACCATTTTTCCCCATGTAAAACAAAAGCATTTTCCCCCCAGTGTTGATCACTGATTTATAGCTAATAAATCAAAATGTGCCCTAATGGTGGGTGTATGTGCATAGACTAAGGAAGGGCACAAATTAATAACAATGTTTGTGGCTCACCAACTTCTCCTTTGCTAAGCATTAGGTCTGCCTAGCTTATTATTTTCAGGATCAAGGAGGAATTATTCTCATTCACTGCCTTCCCCCTCTAGCAGACTGGCCTGAGCATCAAGATTTCATCCCCCAGGAATATCTCTTTTATTGAGATATGAGATATGAGATATGAGGTTTCTGCTTGTCCATGGAGTGCTGCTCCTTTGCAGAAGGTAAAAGGACTATCAGGGATTCTGACAGACTTTATGATATACTTCAAAGTTTCACTGTAATTCATTGGCTTGCAGGATTTCAGGTTGTCTGACACTAGTCTGCTATAGCAATGTTCTCTGTGTGGCTAAGTTCCTTCCAACATCCCCAAGTGAGGAGTGGCAAACAGACTAGTATTTTGTGAGACCTGAAAATAAGCTGCCTGACACTGGTGGATGAGATCAAAATGAACTTTAGGGCATCAAGGAGAGGGCTGAGAATAAAGGAAAAAAGAAAGGGTGAATTAAAAAAAAAATCACTGGAAAATTGAGACCTTCTGACTGAGGGCACAAACAGGCTTGGACTATCAGGACCAACATCAACAGGGATCTCAACTCTGGCACCCAGGATTTCCAATTCAGCCCAGACCTGAGAACTCCATCTTGCCCAAGCTACCTTGCTAGGTGAGTCTGTCTCTGTCCCTTTTCCTTTGGCTTCTCAACAGACACCCAGGCTGGCCCCTGCTCCTGGTCCATTGATTGCTGTTTCTGAGACAGTCAATGGACCCTGTTACCCATTCCTGCCTTTGCCCCCTGCATTCAGCCCCCAGGGGATTGTGCCCTGTTGGCAAGGGCACAGCCTGTCAGCGCACACCTGTAGAGAGGAAGCATCACGAGGAACACCATATTCTGGCAGAAGAGATCTGTAACAGGAAAGGAGGGATAGGGAAGCAAGGTATAGTTGTAGTAATGGCAGTTCTTGGTTTTCTAGGCATATTTCTTGTAAAATATGTCTTCTCTGTAAAATATGTCTGTCTTCTCTGTTGTTTTTAAGAACAAAAAATGTAATGAAGGAAGAACCTAATGAAGCTTGTGACCCTTACTGGGCCTACTGTTACTTACTTCATTTTAGATTTTAGATTTTTCTCCATCCAGACAGGCTGAGAACGATTCTTGATGCCAGCATACAAGAGTATAAGAAGGTCCAATGACAGGAATTTTTTCCCAAATAATGCAGAGCTTCAAAATCTAAGCACTGTATAAGAAAAGGCAGGTTGAATTCGTCTACAGAGCAAAGATATCTCTGCCAAAACTATTTCTATCAAGTGATTGCAGAGTGCTATTATTTTAATTTAAGTCCATCTGCAAACACCATGACTAATGAACTAGAGCAAATGCAATTATGTTTAAGCTCTATTGCCTGGCAATTTTGTGGACAGTTTGTTCCTCCTCTCCACTATTTGTCTCCACCCATATGCAAGATACAAACGATACTTTTGAAGCCACAAAGGCAGACTATTTTTAAGTTTACAAAATGTACCAGTTTACATAAATGGGCAAACCTCCAATGTCAATAAATAAAAATGCTCAGAAAGTGTAAGGAAGGGAAAACCATGTCTCTTTTCCTTGCACAGTTCTGGGAAGTTTTGACGCTGGGAGACCATTTATCTGTCCTTTCCTCAAAACACGTAATTTTTTTTCCAAATAATTAATGACTGTTTACATGGCTCAGAGAATTTTTAATTTAAGTGGCATAAAAAGACAATAATCTGCCGCAAGGATGAGAGTACATGTGAAGCTGTGTTAACACAAAATTCAGGCATTTCATTCTATTTGTTCTTGTATAACAAGCCAAACTTTTTTAAAGCTATTATATTACTTTAAAAAGACAAATAATTACAACTATATGTCCAGTGACCAAAAATACCAGGCATAACTCTAAAAGAAATTTTCCTATTGTGGCCAGAAATCTTTATTTAATACAAAGAGGTGTTTTTCTTTTCTATCTAGCTTTCCTTTTATTATTGACAGCATTTTCAAAAATCAGGATTATTTTAAGGCACTTCAAAATCCTAATGGTTAAATCTTCTTATCCCCCTCAACAGATTAATGCCAACTAAAGGGAGTAGGAGGTTATAAGTACTGCTTCGAAAGCCACTGTTTTCTCTGGATAGACTTCCTTGGCCAAAGTATCCTGCCAAACAGCTGAGAACATGTTTCCTTGGGGACTTGTATCTGTCAGACCATGAGTACAAGACCTTGTACAAGACCTTGTACAAAATGTCGTTTTGTGACATTTCACAAAATGAAATTCATTTTGTGCTCTGAATTTCATGTCAGCTTTAACTATACAGAGGTAAAGGTTGTTTAGTTCCACTTTTAGGAAATTCTGGCCCTCTTTTGTTTGGAGAATGTATCCTAGTCCAATGCAATCAGAAATTTTCATTTTTAAGCATTTACTGAGTGACAGTCATCAGAGAAGACTTCAAACAAGAGCAGTCCTAGGAAGGATGCTCAAGGAACTATCTTGGTCACTGCTCCATATCCTGATAAATTTCTTTGCAACATAGCCCACTGTTCCTTCCTTTTTTACCAGTTCCTTATCCATTCTCATATCAATTCCCACCTGTGACAACCACCTGTAAAGGGAAGGAAGCACCTAATCCACCCTGCAACTAAATCCAACTTCTCTGGGCCTCTACAGCTTCTTCTATGCCATAGTTAGTACTCTTCTGTTTAGTACCTTTGGGTTACAGGAAGGCTACTAGAAGAGTTCTTGATTAATAAAACCTGACAGCATCCATTCATCTAAAATGTAAGGACTTGTACAGAAATGTCAAGCACATTTGACAAAAGAAATGAGTCAACAACATAGTGTTTACAGAAAGCCATGTGAGATTCACATAATTCCCTTTCTCTAGAAATCTGGAAAGAGCCACCAGGACAGCCTGATGCCATCTATCCTGGTATAACTATATTGCATTTTACTCTGATTTCTAGGTAGCTTCATGTCTTTAATTACTCCTTAAAGTATGTACAAAAGACTTATGTTCTCCATGTGCTTGAAAATTTATGCACTTGCTCTCATTGCTGTAATTGTCCTAATTCAAGTGTTTTGTCAGGTTTCAAACTGAGGATGGTTTTCTGAATTTGTAGACTTTTTAAATGTTTCAAGAAAAATCCCCTCAACACAAGCACAGTAGAGAGGACAAACAAAAATTATCAGCCAAATTTTAGTTTATTGTTTTAGCATACTTCAGGTGAAGTAAAGAATAAAACTGATTAGGCTTGAAAGAATTTCTTTTGATCCACAGTCATCATGTCTGGTGCACATCACTCACCAGGCTGAGGGAAGCAATATCAAATGTGACATGCAAAAGACAAACAAAACAGTAAGTTACATTGTGCAGATAGATAGCAGGCAATAAGGCAGGCATTTGAGTGTCTCTGGCCCTTTGACTGTGTCCAAACCTGCTTTTTTGCTTCCCAGCGGAGAATACAGATCCAAGGGTAATTCCAGGCTGGGAGGCTCTGAGCTGACCCTCAATTCTTCTCCTCAAGATCCAGCCAGAGCTGTATTTTAGGAAGGGCTCTAGCATTTTCTCCTGACATCATCAAAGACTCTCTTGATTCTGTGTCCAAGAGGAAATCCAAACTGAAACCTGTAAGACATCACAAGCACAGAGCTATGGTATTGTATGGGTTTTTTTCTGAGATGTATTTAACTTTCTTCAGAGCAGCCTGTATGTGGCTGTGCTTTGGATTTGTGACCAGAACAGCACTGATAACACACCGATGTTTTAGCTATTGCTGGGCAGTGCTTGCACAGCATCAAGGCCTTCTGTTTCTCACTCTGCCCCCCAACAAGGAGATTGGGAGTGGGCAAGAGGTTGAGAAGGGATACAGCCAGGACATCTGACCCCAACTGACTCCAGAAATATTCTGTACCATTTGATGTCATGCTCAGCAATAAAAATGAGAACTGGCAGTGAGAGGGTAGGGGACTGTTGTTTGGGGGGTTGGACATCATCAGTCATTTTGTGGGAAGTGATTGCTTTTGCATAGCTTTGTTGTTTTATTTGGTTTGGTTTTCTTTTCTTTTCTTTTTTTTTTTTATCATTTTACTTATTAAACTACATTTTATCTCAAAGCATGACTTTTCTCATTTCTGCCATTTCAGTTCTCTCTCCTATCCCACTTAGTGCTGTGAGCAAGCAGCTCTATGGGACTGAGCCAACACCCAGAGTGAGCCCACCACAATCTGTCTTGGCACTCAACACAGGGAAATAAGTGTCCAAGATAATGACAGATTTGATCAGAGCATGCTAGAGGTAACTAGTTATTATACCTGTTTAGCCATTGCTGGTTGCAGTGTTGCCTTTCTTGTTCTCAGCATTGATGTGCTTTTTCCTTCACCTGCTCTGTTTCATGTTCCATCTCTTGCTGTACAACAGACTTGAGAGTGTGTTAAAGACTGGTTTGGCATTTGCAGTTTGCTGTGCTGTATAGCACTTGGTTGTGTTTTGCCTGGGAGAACTATGCTAAAAGTTCATTTCCTTTGAGACTAATATGGTATTTGGGTCCTTCATTGCAGCCATCCCTATACCTGGAAACCCTCTCACGAAAACAGTTAACAGCTACACCTTTTCCCTTTTCTTCTTTGAGAGCAAATTTATGGTCAAGATGAAGAATTACACCTTCCCCTTCTCCTGTGGGAAGATGCTTTCTGCCTTGTTACAATGGCTTCTCAGTGCCTTCAGCATCCTTGGGTAATCAGAATGCCCATACTGGTGTCTCTCAAGAATATGTTTTTGGCTTTTCCCAAGATAAACTCATTTAGGGATTTTACACAGGGACCTATCCTTCAGAAGTATGGTCATGGTTAGCAAGGTGCATGGGACAATATGAGCAGGTACCTGGAATGGTTTTCACCTCTGAGGGTGTGGGACTTCCCCCCAAACCAGTGTTGAAGGATGGGAAAATCTGATGTGCACCTCAAGAAGAACTAACCTTGGGTGAAAATAACCCATGATTTTAAGTACATGGTGCCATCGCTGCATGATGCCATTGCTGTTTGAGACTGTACATCACCACTAACAGCAAAATATCTTCAAGTTAAAATGGCTGCTTTGGTCTAAACTCAGAAGTGAGCAAACTAGAAGTGAAAGAGTGGAATCTATGTACAGGACCTGGCTTTTAAACACTTTTCTTTAAGCCAAAGTGACTCCACGTTTGACTCATTACAGCAGTGCTGTGTTTAAGGTGTCTCACCTGTACCTGGCCCTGCACTAAGAGCTCGAATGCAGCAGCAGGAACTGGCTGGCACTGGTGTGGAGCAAGGCAGGGCTACTGGGGCTCACTCACTCACTGTGTTCACACTCCTCTGTGAACAGAGAGCCAAACCCAGCCAAAAGAAAGAACATTATTACAAAACCTAATTCTCATGTTTTCAAAAACCAGATCAGCCTGATCACCCCATCTGCCCCAAAGGAAGGCCACGCCACCACCTGTTCAAAAGGAAAATCCATCTGGATCAAGCAGAGATGCTTGCTTGTATAATAAATGAGTTTGCATTTATTATACGATTCTGTCTTTCTGTCCCACTTTTCCTCACAAGCCTGCACTATAATCCCACATAGAACACTGTCTGTCTAATCAGGCCAACACAATGACACAGGGGGCTGGTATGATAAGCACAATACACATATATTCTCTCATATACAGAGTTTAACTCTGTGTTTACACATTGTTTGATTTTTCATGGCAGTAACAGCATACACGGAGTATCTTATGTTTTCAGATTCTTGTAATGAGAAAAAAAGCTTAAAGAACAATTCCAAAATAGAGAAAAGTAAAGATATTAAATACATCCAGATTTATAAAATTGTTTTGGATTGGAACCGCACATTTTAAGTGACAGTGAACTCCATATTTTACACACTGTAAAGGACAGACCTATTGTTCACAATTACTTACTGTCCTCTAGAAGACAGGACGTCCTGTTCTGGGACTGCCACTCACCAAGCTGGGAAAGCCAGGACTTTAAATTACAGCAACTAGTAAAGAAAATATTTCATTGTTTATTTAGTGCTTTAATAGATATAACACTATTATAATATTAAAAACCTCTTCATAATCACTACATTATATGTGCATGTATATACTGAATTTGGACTCCTCTCCACCCATAGCTGTGTACAATGTTAACTTTCATGGCTGTTGCTAAAATTATTTTTTCTAACTAAAGAATATAAATAAAATACTTTTCATCCAGTTTCATTTTCATTAAATACTGATTTTCAAGGCACATTACAGGTACAAGCACGGTAACATGAGAATGTAGCAACTAAATCAGCATGTATTATTTCAATTTGTGATGGTGAAGTAAGAACTACACGCAAGTCTTTTTGAACGTGGTAAGAACAGGAACAAACGTTCAGTCAGTGTTCTGCTGGAGATTGTCATAATTTTCATATTATGTGGCAGGCAAACTGCTACAATGGAAGGGAGAACAGATGGGGAAAACATTAATGCTTTCCTAGACTGCTGAACACAACTGGATATTGTACTTCAGTTGTCACCAGCCACTACCATCCATGTATCATCTCACGTTCAGCTGAAAGAAAAAAGGATGAAAGAGAGCATTTTAATAAATTAAAATTACATCATTCATGCTGCAAATAAGGAGCATTATCTTCCTTAATGAGTCCCTATCATCAGGTATGAGATGCAGGTATAATGGAATCAATGGTGAAAAAACCACCACAGGACTTCACGCAAATTTAAAGGTATTTTAAATACAGGGAAGAGAGAGATCTCGAAGATCCTTTTCTGGAACACTTACAGGAAAAAAAAAACAAACCACCAAACAAAAACCCAAAACAAACTAACAAACAAAAAAAACCAAACAAAACACCCCACACAACTCTGTGATTAAAAAACATTGTCAAAGAAACAACTGGGCAGTAAGACATTCATTCTTAATTTGTTCTTAACATCTGCACTTAGACTCCCAATTGCCATCTCAATGCAGCAAGATACGTCATCCTATATTACATAAAGGGTTGCTTATGTATGCAATGCAATAAAAAAATTACAGCTTGTATATTAAAATCTATAGCAATATGTTACCAGATTTCTCACAAAGTAACTTGCGAGGCCTGACAGTTAAAATCATAAAGGAGACAAGAGTCAGAGCCAGCCCTTGCCTGAAAATCTTGCAGTCCTACTGGTGGACATAGGTTAAGAGAGGATAATCAGAGATTCAAGCCTTTATTCCAGCATCTTGTTAAGGAACTCATAGTGTGTGAAGTTTATATACACAGTGTTTCACAGCTTCCCAGAAATACTTTATGAAAGTATAATACTCTTTATGAAAGCTTTGAACCTCTGATCACAGGTCTAGGTCTTAAAATACAATGTGGAAGAAGTCCTGCAAACAGGAATAAAGGAAGAAAACAATCTGGAGGAAAGACTGGAACCATTATTGGAGCAAGAGCAGCAAGGAAAGAGAGAAGATCAAATTGCTGAACAAGATGGAGCTATGAGGACTTTCAAGACAAAGATGAGACATTTAAAGTGGCTCATGGAAATAAGCAAAAAGGAGAAACAGTGGCAGCTGTTGGAGAGTGTTGTGTTTTGAACAATGGGGAGTGAAAAAAGACAGTTCCCAGGAAAACTGCAAGGAAAGAATTTATAGCAAGGGAGGAAAGATACCTGATAGAAAGCAGGTATGGTTAACTTGTATTTAACTGAATGGAGAGAAGGAGCTGAAAGACTTTCACAGCCAAGTCAGAATGTAGAGGAGAGAAGAGCTTCCTTCAGTTAGGAGCCTGAGTGACAGGATAGAGTTGTTGTCAACAGTGACCGATAAAGGCAGCAGGAGAGGATTAAGGATAAGAAGTAAGAAGCTTGGTGTCACCAGTGTGTTAAGGTCAAGCTGCCAGGGTGTCATGTACTGTCATGCCAGGGACATTCTGCAGCACAGCACTAGACATACAGCACAAGGCCAGGAGTGGACTTGTGATTCATCAGTGAAAAACTAAAAAGTGAAATAGTCTGAGACATTTTTCAGGGTTAACACAAGAAGCAGTGAGTTGAGCTCCATACTACAAACTCCTCTGCTTCCTCCAAAACATTTGCTGTCTTTGGCCCTTGTTGTGTACCAGCTCTGAGGACTGCCTGGATCTTTCCCTGGTACTTTCACTGTTCCATCACACCTTGTAAGCATCCTTTCAAGTGTACAACAGTTTCTACAATTTCTGTTTAAAGCATGCACATGTCTGCAAGGTCTTCACTGCTGTCCAGGAAGGTGGTGCTTGTTTTACATTAGACTCCTGTACTTCAGCTTTTTGAGTCTTTAAAGGCTTGTCACTTCTTAGAGCTTCGGCATATTTGATCTACTAATTTCCTCTCTTACATTTATTTGTTTTGCAATATTAACATGAATATTTTCACCTTAAGATTTTACTTTTCTGATCTGAGCTTTTGTATTTATAGAATTTCAGTCTAAAGAATGTAAATCTTTTCTTCACAAAAATATACTAAGAATAATGTTAATCATTCTGCTGCTATCCAGCTCCAGCTTTTCCTGGTTTCCTTTCACTTCAGTTGTCTGACATAACCAAGATTGGTTTTGTTTCCTAATATGAGACCTTTATTTTGCTTTATAATTGAAAATTGATCAGACACTCAACAGATGTATAAGTTACCTGTACAACATCTTTTATATGAAATACTAAAAATGTGTAAGTTACAAGAAAATTCATGAACCTATTTTAAAAATTTGAATGCATATAGTAGGATACTGTATTTTAGGATATTCTAGTAAGGCAGGTTTTATTAGCTAATAACTATTGCTGTCTAGTTTTAAAGACAAAAATAATGGGTAAAGAATTAATAAATAAACAGCATCAAATACTCAGAATTATGCAAACTTGTTCCTATTTCAGTGAAATACAATTAATAATATTTCTGTGTCTTAATCTGCCTTCTGGAGGGGTGCTTTTAAGACATGCAGCATATAACTAGGCATTAGTGAATGTAATTCTGACAATTGTCACTACAATAAAACTTAAAACATACCACTGGCCTATTCTTTTCAGGATAGCTGGGAAACCTGAATTAATGTTGAATTAACAAGTAATATTACATCAGGAAACACATTTGACATAGCTGTCACTAATCTCTTTACTATGGATCAAGGCTAAATACACACTTCTCCCTTTCAACTCTCGAAATATCAACCACTCAGAGATTTATGGCTGGCAGCAACAGCTGTAGCACCATTGAGGGGAGAAATCTACCCCTACCTGCAAACATCAGGCAACACAAGAGTTCCCATCACCTTCTCATTGCAGTATGAATAAAATAGTTTATGCCAGCAATTTACACAAAAGTATTTTCTGCACCAGAAAGAGAGATGGCTTGAAAGTGAGAGTAATGCCAGATGAGGAGAATAGGATCAGATGAATACCCCTATCTTTTCTGTCCTACTAGAAAGAGTGGAACACAAACTACAGAGCAGTGTCCCCTTCCCAACACAGAGCAGGCAGCCTCATAATTTGCAATTAGATTAGCAGCTGCAGCAAAAAAGCCCTTCAAGCAAGCCTGAAGCTGCCACTTCCACAAGAAGTGCAGAAAGCCCACTAACCTATAACGGAGAACAATGCCATTCGAATAACAGAAATTAAAAGATACAGTCAGCTTAGTAGAGAAGGCCAAGTACTTAAAGACACCGCAAAAATTGTCTGTATTGTTGGTATGGTCTGGAAGGATAAACAGTTAACAGGAGTTATTGAGAAATTGTTTCAGACACAAAATCTCTTCTCCTTCTTGCCCCTGGGAAGCCAGGTGCACACTCCTGAGGTACCAGGAACACCTCTGGGTACAGTGTCACAGACAAACGAGCTCACTAGTTTTGCGTGGTAAGAAGGGCAGAAACGCCTCAAACTCAGCCCAAGATCCCAGGAGACAACATAAGCAGGAATGAGATTGACAAGTGAATGAGCACCAGTTCAAAAATATCAAAGCTACTGGAATATCTCCATGTCTCAGTAAAAAGGGATGCAGACAAAGACTATAAATATTTTATATGTAATTGGCTTTACATTTAATGGTGATTGCAGTGGAGAAGAATAATTTCTGAATCTTGTCATTTTGAACAAGGACTGTCCCTGCAGACAGGCTCTGATTAATGACACCATCCTCTGAAATCTGAGCCACAGAGTCCTTCAGACTTCAAGAACATTTTAAACTGAATTTATGTGTCCTTTCTAGTTCACTGAGCTCACTGCTTCATTGTGTCACATTTGCTTACAAGAGAAGACTTGAGACCATAACTGGCTGATATTTTTCACATTGTCTTATAAGCACATTGACATAACATCTGAAAAAAATTGTAATTTTGAGCAAGAAATTTTATAAGGCAGCAGTGGTCACTGATCATATATAAAGAAAAATCCATGCACACTGTAGAACTGTATGTCTTTGCCCTTGCTGTTCATGCTTCTAAATTATTTACGGATCGCATTTTTCACCTGATCTCATTATCTGTGTATCACAGTGGTACTCTACTAATGAGACTAAAATGCATTCTCATCAAGAGGATAAGCCAGAGTTTGACTTGTTTTAGAGAGAGATCCTCACAGTTGGACCATCTTCATTGTCTGGCTGATGAATTCCTTCCATGTCTTCACTTACTTAACCTGGTCCAAAGCGCAGCTGATGGTGAGTCCTGAAATCCTGATCATTGCAAAAAGCCTTCAAGGTCATTTTAGGAATAAACCTTGGAAATTAGCATCTCTGGCAAAGAGTCACAGAGAACGCTGAAGCTGTTATCTAAGCTTACACTTCCTTTAAATTTGTGGCAAGTATCTATAAACAGGAGTATAATAACCTCAGTTGTCTAACTGCTGTTTTGATTTTTTAAATTAAGGTCTCTGTTTTTTTACTTCTATTGGGCATAATCCCAAAAAAGCAAAACTCTCAAGAAATCCACATATTTTTATGTCACTGGATCAGATCAATCTGGCTGGACTCTGCACATCTCCAGGACAGGAGGAAAGAAAGGCATGATACTTCAAACAGAAAATCTTGTGCCAGAGACATTTCTTCCCCTGGCATACAAGTTAATCATAGACTCCTATAGAAAACACTAAGTTTCTGAGGAGCACATTGTAAAAAGAGTTTATCGATTAGACATTTTAAGATAGATATATCAGGTTACAGAGGTTACAGCTTCCCAGCACACTCTTCTCTTATGAGGTAGTTCTGCCACTGGAAAATCCGTTTCTCCAGTTCTAAAGACAAAGCTCTCCCTCTTCATCCTGGATGCAGTCAACCCTGACACTGTATATATTTGGGAACACGAGGAACAATCCTGATAGATTAAATATTTTAGTTTTGCCTCCCTAGCTTGTGACAGGTTAAACGGATAAAAAAGCAACAATACAATGGCTGGCAGAGGCCAGAAAGATTGTCAGCTGATCATAATTTCTACAACCAAGTGAAAAAGAAAATTGTCATCGACAAAATGGATACTGAACATGGCGAACTATTTTCATTGTAACTTCAGTTGGGGATGCACTGCATGTTCCATCTATCTACCAAGCACAGCCATGCAGGTGATTAGTGCAATATAACCAAAGCTCAAGTCAGGACCCTTGCCATGTACTGTGGAGGCTGCAACCTCAAATCCAGTATCTGCTAGAAGAATGAGGGAAGCGGGGTAGAGGGTGGGAAGGGGGGCGTGTGAAGTGTGATTCTGCTAAGAAAACAAGACCAAATACAATAGTCTTGGTGCACAAAGCCCGAGTGGAGCGGCCCCTGTTTGAAGCCTCCTATCCGAGCTCCTGACACTAGATGTCGTTGGCACCGCGTCTCCCGGGGCACCAAGGCCGGCTCCTCCGGCAGGGCTGCTTTAGTGCCTTGCTGGCAGAGGCCTGCCATTTGCAATATTTAGGAATAGAAAGCTTTTGTTATTGTTACCGTAAATACGCTTGCCCTTTTCTTCAGCCTGTTTTTAGTACTGTTGTTTCAGATGCAGCCTGATGACTGAACAGAGAGGGTCAGTCAGGGAGGGAGGCTAAGCAGAAATCTCAATTCCTTGAGGAAATCCCCAACATCCAGAAGGGATGTCATACGCCTGCGATTCTGTCCTTGCATTATGTCAGGATATATACAAGATACTTGTGGACAGATACCTCTGCCTGTACACATTGCTGACATGAAGGCTGGAAGGGCCTCCCATTGCTCCAGTTTTGTGTGCACTGTTGGTGGGGAACCACAGGGCAGCATCCTCTTCACACTCCGCATGCCTTGCATTTTTCTCTGAAAGTGATGAAGGACTTTCTCCAGTCACAGAAGCATTTTGTTCACATGTAAAGATTTATCCTCCTTCAGCATGGTGCAAAGAAAATTCCCCTGCTTTCTCTCATAATGACCCAAAGGTAATGAGAGGTATTGATAATAGTGTATTAAGGTTGTGCCATGAAAAACACTGATGAGTTAAAAATATAAAACAATCCTACACAGTTGTCAGGTGGAGGATCACGTCAAAGAGAGAAAAAATTCCATATTAAATTAATGGAGTATCCAACTAGCCCAGTATCTTTTCACTAACAAAATTTTTCTAAGAAGGTAGAAAAAAGCAATGCTCTTGATGATTAGAGAATTACTAATCTTCAGGAAATATTTCCGTTATATCCTCAAGAATTAGAGGCTGTAATTTAATCCAATACAGAGAATTTATATATTTAGAAACTCTGGTCTTATGAACCATAGAATTCTCTTGAGGTATTTAATCATTCTTAAAAACAAGTAACTCCAAGATTTGATAAACTAGTTTTTGTGCACTGCAAAGCATCTAAACTCATGGTTTCATACTGCAGTCGTCACCCCCCTTTCGAAGAATGCTTCAGAAGAAGGAATTTTTAACTGAGTGGTGCATTTCTGACTCCAAGGAATCTGAAAGAGATTTTATTGTGTCCAATTTTGGGTCACCTACTACCAGAAAGATAGATGAGACATCCCAAAGGAGAATCATCAAGGACACCTGAGGCTGGAACACCTGCTGTAAGAAGGGGCTTGAAGCAGGGGCCTGATACCAGCTTTCAAATTCACAAGCTGCCCTGAGATCCAGCTCCAGGTAGTGCAGCTGCCTTAGTTTCAGGATAGCCTGGTACATAAGAGGGAGAAAGTTCAGTTCTGCTAGCACAGGAACAGAGTGCCACAACTCCTTACTTCCCCTGTGCTTTTGTCCCTCTCTCTGTGAAACAGGAAGGACAGGAGTCCTTTTTTCACCTTCATCTCTGTCTGTCTGAGCTGCAAATGGTTTGCCTCTCACTATCAATGTGTACAGTATCTAGAGCAGCTAATCTCAGCTAGGGTTTCTCCTCACAGCAATGACACAGATAGTCAAAATCATTGGAGTGCTTAGTTAAATTTCCTAGAGTGGTTTCAGAGGTTAAGGGCTGATATCTACAGTTTTTAGCTGGTTTTTCAAGGATTAGGTTTTTCATAAATCAGATGTTACCAGAAGCTATTGTTCTCAGGGACCACTTGGAAGAAAAATTCCTAGTTATTTATCATTTGCTTAACAGACATAATCTGCCAGACATCCATGTTCAAATAAAGTGTATTGAGACATACAGCAGGCATTCTTCAGCTGTAACAGTGGAATCCTTTATTTAGCCTTTGCATAGTTTTTCCTAAAACTGTGACAATTCCATTATGCTCTTAGTAATTTTTCAGAAGGACTCTTTCTTTCTTTAATTTATTAATGTTCCTTGATCTACAGGCAGCACTAGCAGAACAGTATTTTGGCAGCATCTCAAACTGTATCTTTAGTTTCATGTTTATTTTTATTCTCAAAATAATCCTTATGCCATAGTGTATCTTTTTGTGTAACATTGAATATTTCCTAAAAAGGATTTTTTTTTTTTGGTTCAATGATGCAACTGCATTTGATGTTGACCCATATAAGGATGCAGTACATTATGCAGTACATTAACTTTGCTAGATCTGAAGGACTGGCAGTCTTCTTCCCTCATTTCTGCAGCTAAGGGAAGGGATCTAGTAGACATTTTCACTCCAGCCATGCACCCTGTTTCCAGAAAGATACAAGAGAAGTCATCACAGGGACTTCTTTCTTCGCAGGAATGCATCATCTTAACCAACAATGTTTTGGTATACCCTATCTAATTTTCTGTAGAGATTCTGGTTTGCCAGAACAAAATGTCATAGTAACACAGTCAAAAAAACACTAGTACTTCCCTCAGCCCTAAACAAGAACCAGTGGCTGTCATTGTGAGCTTTCTTCTGCTTCCTTCAGGGAGGCCAAAGAACACACCTTCAGTGCAAGCCCAAAAGGTTGTGTTTCCTGCTGTGGTTCCTGAGAGTGGAACACATCAGCCCCTGCAATGCTGCAGTATGACTGCAGGGAACATGACTGGCTTGACTTTAACACAAGGAAGAAGTCCTGTGTTTTCAGCCTACTACTGTTTGCAGCCAGGAGTATACTGGTGAGATAGTTACATGCCTCCTCAGGAGTGCCTACAGAAGCCATGGTTCCTGCAGAAAAGCCCTAGTCCAGTACATTGAGGGAAACCCCATTCCCTCAAATCTGCCCTGACCTCATGGCAGAACTGCTGATTCCCAAGCTGCTCACTCAGTTTTGTGTTCTTGTCATCTGCCACACTTTATTTTGTTGCATTATCTGAATTTCTCAGTCCCCTCACTCATATGCAGACACTTCTGCAGGGCTGAAGTTAATATTGCATGACTGCTTTCTGAAGGAAAAAAAAAAAAAAAGAAAAAAAGAAACTACTTTCTTTTTTTTTTTATTTTTAGACTATGGCACAGTTTCAGATGATCCTGGACTTATTTCTACATCAACTGACACTTGCCATTAATCTCACAGATCTGTAAAGAAAACAGTTCTTAAAAATTAAAAAGCTCCTGTATCTCATAAAAAGGCCATGGAAGTAAGCTGAAATCCAAGCTAGAAGCAAGACCTGCTTCTCCCTGATGCTTGTTTGCCTGTCAGCAATCGCCTCTGCCCACTCCCCCAAAGCAGTCAGGCTTTCTGGTATGTGGGAGGTTTATCAGATGGTGTCTGTCTACATCAAAGATCAAATAATGCTGTTACACAGCTTGTAGAGGTGTTTTGTTTTGGTTCTTTTCCATAATTCTGCCTAAAAAATATACCTTCACAGTCAGAATATACCTTTTATAAATGCTCCTTTAATAATGGCTCATCTTTCTTTGGGAAACCATAAACACCCTACTGTTTTTCTTCACTTAAGAAATTAAACATCTATTAAATGGAGGTTGTTTATGCTTAGAAGTCTTTCAGAGTGTTACAGCAGTGCGGCAATATATATATTTCAGCGGGTACCGACCAGCTCTATCATTTGAAAGTATTAACATCTGTAGCTAAGTATCACTGTTAGAATAGTGTATCACTGTTAGCCCCACCCTAAGAGGTGGGGCCGCACCATCCATGTCTCCAGGTCCAACCAGTAGTGGGGTTTAGATGTGTTCCTAGTAGGTGCATTTACACAGAGCACACATATATGACATATATACCTCCGTATATGCCCAGACACACAGATCACAGACACACAGAGCACTCACATGAACACTGGGAAGCTACAGGAAATCTGCCTTTCTTCTTCTTCCTTTCTTTTCAAGACCCTATGCTCTTCTCTCAAGCCTCTTTCTCCACTGGCAAATCACAAAAGTACTGGTAAAGTGTCCGTGCGCAACTTGAAAAGCAACTGAAATTAGTGTCCCTCAAAGAAAG
Source organism: Calyptomena viridis (assembly GCA_013390005.1). Classification (NCBI taxonomy): domain Eukaryota; kingdom Metazoa; phylum Chordata; class Aves; order Passeriformes; family Eurylaimidae; genus Calyptomena; species Calyptomena viridis. The sequence continues at coordinate 23,226 of WEIV01006105.1, read as the reverse complement.
GCCTCAGTATAAACTCAACAGTCTTCTGTTTGTCTGCCAAAATCAAACAGTGTCAACACAACTCTGGAACGACTCAAAGACACTTCTCTGTCTTAAACACTGTTAAGGCTACAGAAGGACTTGTCATGAGATAAGCACAGAATGGAGCAACAGGATGACACTGACTCCAGGCCTAGTGGAGGCATGATCTTGTTAGCACATTCTGGGTAATGCATCCAGGCAAAAATTCCCACTGTGGTAAACTGTAAAGAAGCAACAGCTCATATGCATATCACTGGTCAAAGATCACCCCAAGTTATGGGAGAGGTGGCATCTGTGACCACCAACAGCCACCAAATCTTTCCCCCCACCTCGCCCCTGAATATGTCTCCATGGACACCTGGAACTTGGACTCTAAGCTAAACCACTACAGTGGGAATGTGAGATAAAACAAAGGTGGTACTATTATGTAGGTGTTATCTCAGACTTAGGGAGAAGTTAACAAAGCTGGGGGAAAAGAATGTATCACTGATAATAGACAGAAAGAATACAGAATTTATGGGCCACAAGGCAAACCAGCTCAGCAACTGTACTGAAGTCAGCTCTTCTTCTGGGCAAAAGGTAATTCTGGCAGGGAGAGATCACGACCACCAACTCACAACACACCAACCCACAACCACCAACCCAAAAGAAGAGAAAGACTGAGCATTTGGACTAATTAGCATTGGAAGCGAGGGAATCCTTTAGCCAACAGAATACAAGAACTGTGTAGCTAATGATGATTAACCCCTTTGTTTGCTAAAAAGGATAAATAGTGAAATGTTTTGAACAACCTTGAGACCCCCAACACCAAGAAGCCCAGGATGAAGAAGGACCAATGGAAGGCCACTCAGTCTGTGGGTGGTGACTATCTTTTACTTGAGCTCTCTCTCTTTCTCCTCTCTTCTATTTCTTTCTATCTCTCTACCTCAAATTCATTGTTAAATAAAATCCATACTATTGACTTTGACATATGGACTTGTTTGCACCTTAATTCAGGCAGAGGTAGCTCTCAATAATCAGATCATAACAAACTCCCGACTGGACACAAATGTACTTACGTAAAGTATAGGAGACTTGGTGTGAAAATGATGGTTAGCTATAAAGTGAGAGTTACAGGAGGAATTACAGTTGCGAAGAGTGTCACAGGACAGAGAAGGAAAATCCCAATAAAATCCAGTACAGAGTGTGGAAAGCATACACAAAGCTTTAGAACTCAAGCCTTGTTAGTTCCATCATTAATGTAACAAGTTGTTCTGCCAAGTTCTAGTGTAGAAAATATGTCTTCTTTTTCCTAAAGAGACTAGGACCTGAATCTTGCCATTGGAGGAAATTTTTAATGTCAGAATTTCCACTTAAGTATGCAAAAAGGGCTCTGTACTTGTGCTGTCTGAGCTGGAATGCCTCAGACTGCTTTTGCCTCAGGTAAAAGCAGATAAAAAGACCACTTTGAATGAACTGAACTCTTTACTGATATTACTAAGAGGCACAGGGGTATTGCTGTAGAACTTCCGGCAAACAACTGCAACCCCAAATTTCAAAGGTCCTTTGGTACATATAAAAGAAACTTAATAACAGAATATGAGTTTAGCTAAAGAATTTCTTCCGTGTGTACAGAAAGCATTCTGTACTAAAATCAAAATTGTGTGCAGTGTCATGATTACAAATTACTCCTTCTGCCCTGCTGTGAAAGAGCAGCAGCAATTCTGTACACAGAGTTTGGCTAGGAACAATTAGGATGCTTTTTGAAGCTACTAAGGTGTTAGTTTTGAAAAAACATTTATGAAAAAAAAAAGGAAAACAAGGAGACTCGCAAAGCTCAGGAAGAAGTGCTTATTAGTCAGTGCTTATTCATGCACTGACTAATGTGAGATGTCACTTGTACAGAATCAAATGTGTCTCCAGAGTCTGCAGCAGTGGAGGTCCACAAGTGGCCTCTAGACAGTTACAGACTTCCCTTAGGTCAGAAAATCTTCTGCTTAAACTATGTTGATATTTTTTACAATGCACAGTTCAAAATTATAGCTCAGTCTTTCCTAGGGTGTTGTATCATTTCCCTGAACTAATCACTCTTTGGGAATTTTCTGCCTGTACTCTTTGCTTCCCCCATTCGCCAATTTCTTGTCGGTTTACGGGAATAGAGGAGATCACAGGTACACAACAGACAATAGTGCCCTTAGGCTCTTACAATACAGACTGATGTTATAAGCTGGAATCTCATGGTTTGGAGGCAAGAAGATCCAGATGTGCTAAATAACAAGATACTTCAGACTGACAATGAAGGGTAACTGAAAAAGCAAAGACAATCCTTCAATGTATTAATTATAGTATTTCAAGCAGAGGTATGAAAATATCAATGTTCTTGTGTGAAGGATTTCTGCTATCTTCTCTGGGCTAATGCATATCATCCCAATCACTCAGACTTGAGACATCAACTGAAATATGGCCAGGATGACCCTGAATTTGGAGACCCTATCACACAAGGGTGGCTTGGCTTGTTTAATCCATCAAAGCAGTGCTGAGAAGTGATATGATCATTCATTACAAAGATATTGATGCATTGTTACAAAAGGAAAATTCTGTCAAAGTGAGAGAAGAATTTGTCACTACTAATTATAGGCTCATAATAAATAGCTTTAGGGTAGAAAATTAGGAAAAAATCTCTGAATAAGAAGTAAATTGAGCTTGTGAAAGAGTCTTTCAACTGTAATAGAGGATGCAAAAAAGATGTTAGGGCACACAGAGGGCATGGGAGAGAAATTCAGGCGAGCCACCATGGCTCCCAAGAGCAGCTGGGGGCACCAGGCTAGCCTCAGTCCTGGGCATCAAGCACCTCCCTGGGGATGGGAATAGTGCAAGGCCAGGCCAGGGCATCAGCCCATTGGTGGCCTGGCTCAGGGGTCCCAGGCTGGGTAAGGGAGCTGGACATTAGCATCCTACAGTGTCACTAGAGCTGGGATGGATGGCCCCAAGTAGGGACTGAAATGGCATCTGGGGCAGGGTGAGGAGAGTCCAAGGGGGCTGAGAAGGGACTACCAGGCCTCTTGGTACCCTCAGGGCCCCAGTAAAAAAAAAAAAGCCACAACCTAGCTGTTATTTGGTTATGAAAGTCATTCATTATACCATGCCTATAACATTAAAGGACAATAGCTGATGCACACAGTTATTTCCAGTCTTATATTCCCACACAGCATGGGCAGAAAAAAGACTCTATGGTCAATTCTTCCCCAAATCAATAGAAAAGACTCACTAGGATCAGGATCAGGCATCTAAGAAGAAAATCAGATTAAAAAAATCATGCCCAAAGTCCTATTTTCTGCTTTCAGAATGAGTCACTCAGATGCCAAAGGCTGCCAGGCATTTGTCAGTGCTGGGTGCAGTTACCAGACTACATTTTAAGGACACAGACCACAGTCAGAGACAATGTATAACATCTGCAACCTCCCTAGAGCTTCCAAAGTCTGCTAGTCTCCTTGATGCAGAGGAGCAGTTATCTTGTGTTGACTCAACTCTAAATCTGTCTCTGGACATTAAAGTATCAGCACTCAGTGATCTGTCAATAAATTTCTCAACAGTATAAATAATGCTACACTAGTTTTAGCACAGCTCATCTGGAAGGTTCAGTATCAGCAGAAAGCCTTCCTTGGCACAGTTCCCTCACCTCACTGGAACTGTACGACTACTAACTGTGGAGGGCCCTTGGTACCCTCACCTGACATTCTTATTTCTGTCCATGTTCTTCAGGTAAGTAATGTGTATGAGAAAGGGGAGAGGAAATCTACTGGCTAGTGAAATCCTGTGAAAATATTAATCAAAAAATAATGAGCTGATGCATAGTGGCTCACAGAACTGTTTGCTCAAAAGACATATGTTCTACAGCTCCACCCTTTGCAAATTTTAACAAGAGACTCAAAAATAATGGTCATTGAGACTCTGGAGGTTCACAGAACATGTGTAAAAACTATGATTAGCAAAATCCCCTCTGTTAAGTGCATTTCTACTCCCTGTGATGGTACCTGGTTCTTTACAGCAGTGTATTTGGCCATGGCAGGGTTGTCACTGTCTTCCCAGTCCCGAGTCCCTCAAAGCCTGATGTGTTAAACAATGGCTGTTATTTAGGCACTGAAGGTCAGAATATACCATACCTATGAGCTCACTGATCTTGCATCAAGAGAACCAGCATCTGAATGATTTAACAATTCCAACTGCCAGAAATATTTTTAGACCATAAAACCTCAATGTTCCCGAAATAGCAACAGAAAAACAAACAAAAAAACCCACCAGCCCAAAGCTTTTAGCACATAATTAAATGTGGTATACTGGGACTTATAAACTGGGTGATTTTAAAACACTTTTAAACACAATACTAGTTGCCCTAGGTTATGAGCATCACATTAAATTTGAATGTGCTGCCCGAGTAATTTGGATTGAAGGGTAGTGGGGATAATACATTCTTAGTTGCTCTCCTCCTACATGTGTGTACGAGTTGGGTAGCACATAATGATGCAAGAATGGATGTTTCCAGACAAAACTAACTGTTGATGCAAAGCCAGGTGAAAATCCATTCTCTTAATAATTTTAGTCTTGATATTAAAGCAACAAGAGTGAATTTACTGGGCTTTATCTGTTTAAGTGAGTGCATTGAAACTAAGCTTTGACTGTTCAAATCTATTAAAACACTGACTGGATGCAATATTACATAGGTATTAATAAACATTTATTTATAGCTCAGATGTAGTCCTCATTTTTGTAAGAACATATGGTGTTATTTTTAATACCTTTCTGAATGAAATAACATGAATGAATATGGTATGTACATGTGTGTATCTGTGTGTCTACATGCAGTTAAAACATGATCTGTCTGTGAGAATTTGGTGTCTAATGTGGGTTAACTGGAGTTACAGTAGCTGACCAGGAAGGGCGAGACCAGACCATCTCCAGAGTTCCCCTAATCATGATTTTATCCAACAACAAAGCTTTTTTTATTATCAAACCACTACTATAAGTTAGAGAAGCATCAGGTCAGGCCCTCAGTGCTCTGGAAACCCTGGATGCATTTGTGTGTTGGGATCAATCACAACACGCCACTGACACTCTCTGACAGCCCAGGTAAACTCTGCCAGTCTAGCAAGAGTCACTTCATGTTCATAAAGCCTTCTGAATTACACATCTCCTTCTTTCATGGGTTGCTTATGATCCATATAGCACAACGCTATTTCTTGACTGCTTACTTCATATTATAATTCTCTGCATTTATGAAGTCTTTCATCAGGAGATCTCACAGATCCCAACAAGAGATAATTTTTTATATAGTAAATTTATATAAAAAAAGATTTCATGTCCTGACTCCTCTGTTTTACTCAGTAGTCAAACCTATTCCTTTTTAATAAGTATGTCTCACTTGACTGTCTCTCATCACCAGGACTGCATGACTTTCTGTCTCTTTTTTCCCTGTTCTCTGGAGGAAGTTGTCAAGAGCAGAGTAAATGACATTCATATGTGCCAAATAACAGCACAGGACCACTTACCATCTAAACTTTCTGAAGCAGTGAGAGACAAAGGGCAAAAAACAAAAGTCTCTTTCTCTGAAGAGGGACTAGTTAAACCTGTAGGGAAAAAACAAAACAAAACAACAAAACCTACACAAGGAACTACAATTCAGCATATTGTGTTTTTTAGAGGATACTTAAGGATAAATACATGAGAAGACATTGGCACATGTATCTCCTTTGTTGATATATTTAATTGAGCTAATTCTTGAAATCAGAGGACCATTTTTTTATTAATTCTGGCTAAAAATAATTGTTACCATTAGTATAGTTTGTTTTTCTCAGTAAAGAGTAATTCTGCATGGCTTTGATATGACAGAAGTGAAGATGTGACCAAGTACACGAAGTGCTCTGTGTCACAAATTCAATAATTTCTAATTTTTTTTTACTTTTTAATAAGGAATATCAGCTAAGGTCATCTAACAAACAGCCCCCCAGGATGACAAAATATCTCAACCAGTAAATGCTGTCAAGTCTCCCGTCTAGGGACAGGCCTGACAACATGTCATCATCAACAGTCATGACAAAATTCTCAGCAACATCAGGAAGTTCTCTTTCTAAAAATTAAAAATTCTTCCTTATATGCTATCATCAGGCTAACATGAGGTGATCCAAAGGAAATGTACAAAGGAAATCCTACAGTAATTCGCAGACACATTACTTCACATGGAAACTGTCCTAAAAGCTATTTTCCTCAATTTACAATTATTATGCAGCCGAAAGGTGCCAACAGATTGTGGAACAATCAATAAATGACTTGATAAAACAGTTTAATGTCATCTTTCAGTGTTTCCATTATATATATACAGATATTGCAGGTGATGACACTGGTGCAACACCACAGAGATTTAGGTTTTAACTTCTATTTAAAACCTAATTATCAGTGGTTTCAGTGGAAAGAAAGCAATTTAAATAGGATTTAGGCATTTAATTCCCTTAAGGATGTAAGCCTTTGTCTTTCTATAGTAGATAGATTACCATGGCTTTCCCAGCAGTTCGGTGTTGATGATTTTAGCTTTTGGGTCTATAGGCTCTGTGAAAGTTAGTAATTACATATGATCCAGAAATTCTAGAAGAAATTTGGATCCTTATGAACTATATTTAGCAATCCACTTGTAAAGCACAAATAACTCCATCGTTACAAAAAAACTCTATCATAATGTCTGCACACATACAAACAGAGCTAAGAAGCCCATGTGAAACTGCCTGGTTGTATTTAATTTTGGTTCTGCCATTTTGTATTGCATTTTTTGCATATACATTAAGGCCCTCTGAAATTGAGGAAAAAAGCTTTCTTTATAGACCTAAAGTTATTGGAAAGACTCTTACTTGGGCTATGGATTAGTTTCACATTAGAACTATTTCTTATGCAATAGAGTTTCTTGACATTTAACATATTGAATACCTCAGCTGTAGTAATTTATGAAATTGGTTACAAATGGAGTTAATCTAATCTCACTTAAGGAGCTTCTCAGTTAAGAAGCTCTGATTCCCCTTTCAGTGGGGTCATTTTGGCAGCCTCTACTTAAAATCAAGCTCAGAGAAGCACAGAAAACAGAAGTCTCTGAAGGCTACTTAAATAGTTTGGAATCAGATTTTGACTCCATAGAAAATTATATTAACCTGTCTAAGGTTCAATTCAAGTCTGCCCTTATAAAAGTTGCATAATTGAATATTCCCTTTGCTAGACTGAGTAATCTCCCATGTAAATAAACATTTTGGTAGTTTACATACTGGAGTTGTGACAGTCCCTCTTCTAGAGCTCTGAATAAATCTGTTTGGATTACAATTTTTTCTGGATACATTGTCACATCTGATGCAAATCCTTCTTCACCATTTCAGTAGTTCCCTGAAGTTAAATAAATAATTCTGTGACACTACTTCGTTTCTGAAGTCTTTTGCCTCTTTTTTGTTCCTCTTGTCTACCAGGCTTCTTCCTAATTTGCATATGTTAGTCTTTGTCTGCCTCCTTTGCTTAATTAAGACTACAGTTCTGCTCTACTAATGAGAAAAAATCCAACTTCTAAAGAGCTTGTTAATGTAGAATGGAGAAAGCTGTCTTATGATTCNAGCTGTCTTATGATTCTTATTCTTGGAAAGCAACCTATTCTCTGGCACATGATTAATATTAATGTTAGAAGGAAGAACCATCTTGTGACGCGACACCATCTCACGCCTCAAGATATAAGAAATATTCCCTATGCTATTAACTGTGCTATAACCTTAAATATATACAAGCTACCATCAAAAGGCTGAAGATCAACACTTTCAAATTTGAGTACCTCAAGGTAATTACTTTAAGCTGTTTCTATTATAGGTATGACTTTTATGGTGGTACCACTCCCCTCTCCTTATGGCATTGAAGGAATATGAATGTGTTCACAACACCTGAAAATGAGGCAACCTTCTTTTGAGGCCTAAATGGAATTCCTTAACAAGCTCAGCTTTGACAATTTTAGCTTGGATTCGAGCTGTTAAAAATCAAGAGCACAGTGAATCCAAGCAAGTACACTGAAGGCACAGGAGAGCTACTGCACCCCAGAGAGCTGTATCTTACAGTGTGCATGTCACATGGCAGTCAAAATTATTCTGGCTCTTACCGGTGGCATTAGTGGTATGTTAAAGGGAGCAGAGACTAGGTCATCAGTGAAACGTGACAACTATAAATGGAGTGGCTGACTACCAGCTGCAAAACCAGCATTTAGTAAAGAGCACCACGACTCAAAATAAAATGCTGATGTCAAAATTGAATTTCATATATGGCATCAAGGGCTTCAGCAAACGAAGGACACTGTTTAACCCTCAGGGGTATCCCAGGAACATGAGTGACAGCAGGAAGCCAATGAATTTTTTAAAAGTTCATGTTTGGTCATAATACTCCTAATCTTTTGTAAATTGCTAAAACTCTTTGTATGATGAGAAACTTTATTTTTAATTGTGTCCAGTATGCTCACATTTCTCATGTTGATAACAGCATTGTAACCAAATATTACAGCCTTTACTATTAGACCAAATCAATAATGAGCATTTAGAAAGGAATACTTTTTTTATAGCTACGTCTCATTAAAAATAGTGTATAATACATCTCTGGGAAGAACCAAAGTTTTCCTGGTTTAGAAGTTATTCCTTCTGCTCTTAGGAGTAACGCAGGTATGGCTTCATCTGTGCACGGCCATAGAGATGGGAACATTGGTAACAACAGAGTATCTACACCACAGCAGTAACTCTATTACATGACAACACTGTCTTGTAATTCCAAATATGGTAAAAATCCTCTTCTATGCCACGTAAGCTCGTTTAGGAAAAGGGGAGCTTTAACTGCTCAACAATTTTTGGAGCTGTAAATTGCCTCATTTAATTTGGTTTAGGCTGTTGTGAAATACGGAGGTATAAATACATATGGTTTCCCAAGACTCCATTACATGTGTTTCAGTCAGGATAATTTTCGATAGAATAAAACAGAGTAACCCATAACCCATGTAATGTTGCAGACACCAGTCAAGGCATGTGCTTAAGGAAATCACATTCAGGTAATATCTGACATGGTGGTGTTCACCTTATGCCTTTAACTAGGAAAACAACTGTTCTTCTCCATACTTAAGGCAATTAAAGAGAGTATTATAATGCATATATCATCTTAAGCGTTATCTTCGTAAGTGAAGGAATTCAATAAAGGAATTCCGCTGGAAGTTAGCCCGAGGCAAAGAATTCCATGGGTTACTTATGCAACATTCCTTCTATCTTTTCTAAATCAAATTACTCTTGATTTCAACGTCTGTTCCCTTAAGAGGGTGAGAAGGATCTAATTGCCTCCCTGCGGACCACTTGCAACTGCCTATCTCTGTGAAATTCACTTTTATACTCCTGTGCTGTATTTGCAACTTAACTTGATCAAAACGTCTTCCTTCCCTCTACTTGTTAATTATTTTGTCATCTCCTCAGATTATTTCTGATCCATTTCCTAACAAGACATCCAAACCAGAATGGTGTATTACTGATGAAAAAGCAGACTGGGAGAATACAACAAGGTTTTTATTTTTTTTTTTTTTGGGGGGGGGGGAGTGGTGGTGTTTGCCCCCTCCCCCCCGAATTTACATATAATTTCCCTTTCTCTTATGCCCTGAAGTACTAGAGAAACAAATTTTTGTCAGTGTTACTGACAAAAACTGCCTTTGTTGAGGTAGAATTTAATTTCATAGCATCATATCCTCGTATTACTAATAGCTCCAGTTAAAGGTATATTGATTCAAACATAAAGAGGGCTGATAGCTTCGGGAGAAGGGGAACTAACAATAGTATTTTAACAGATAGCCCTGCGCTTCAGAGCATCTGATATCAACATCTTGGAAAAGAGCACAGAACTCAAAGGTCCAATATGATCCTCAGTTTAACATGTCAACAGCCTTTACCTTCTGTTGGCTTTTTAAGGTTCTCCCACAGTTCTTTCCAACACTAGGTAATAGAGAGAGAGGGATTCTACAACCATTTCTGTTTGCTGAGGCATGTGAAGTGCATGAGTGGTCACTATTCCAATTGTCTCATGACATTCAAGCTCTCCCTTCAATTTTCCCTTGGCTTTCTGGCAAAGCTAAGAACCTATAAGAGAGATAAATAACCAAGACTTAGCTCTGTAGCAGCTGAAGCTAAGCTAAAACTGTATTGCTGATTTTTCAATCTTCCTGCACTCATTTAAATAACAGTCCTGTGCAACAGGACAATATTCATTTAATTGAAAACCAACCTAGCAACAATTTCATTTGGTTTGGCCCAGTTCAGGTCTAGGAATGGGAACACATGAATGCCAGTATCTGAACAAGGGATGGGAGAATAAGGGGTAGCTTGGGGAAACAAGTGCAGGATTGCAGCAACCCAGAATGAGATTCTCTTAAGCTGCAGGCAACTTGATCTTCACCATCTGGAACAAATTCTGATCTTACAAAGGTCAGTGGAACCAGAATTTCACATTAATTCTTAGCATGTTTGCATTTTTATATACTGAATTATCATGTTGCTATAGTGGTTTTATGAAGATAGTAACTCAAATTATTATATTTTTTAGCTTTCAGTGTATTTCAGTATATTTGCGGTAGAAAATATTCATCACAGTCTGTCTTTTGTCATTGATTCGATGATCAGCATTCTGACACTGACTCTACATGAATTTGGATGGCATTAAAGTTCAGTATTAAGGCTCAAAACAGAGTATTTGTCTTGTTGGTATTTGCAATAAATATTTTATTAATAATATATAATTCCTAAAGAATCCATATATTGACATCCCGTGCATTCTAAAGTGTTGTTATAATAGCAGCAAATATGATGTGTAACATTAATTCTCATTTCAAACTTCTTGTTCCATTTCCGTTTGACTACTTGGGAGCAGATTTCACTATTTAGATCTCAAAACATGGAGACGAACCAGCTGCAGCCTGGAAGAAAAAACAAAACACAGCACAAAGAAGTATTTTATTTAACATTCCTTTCAGAAAAGCTGATGGCTACTCAGCATCAGACAAAACCTGTATATAAATGCGATGCTATGCCAAGCGATGTGGAAATGCCAAAAGACTGTGAAATACTTTCTAAGGAGTTGTTAACATGTGCCCGAGGCTATACTGCTGAGTTGCAAATTTAAGGGGCGTGTTTTAGTCAGTATTCAAATCATGTTAGTGAGCAAAGGAGAACGGTAAATAAAGCTAAAAAACCGTGAAAAGTTGCCATGAATTTTTAGAAATTCCATCTGCTGAGCAATGCAACAGCATAATATTTGATTTTTCATTAATTTCTTAACTAATGCACAAAATCTCCCTCGCAGAAACTTCCATTCTTTCTGGCCCAGAGCCTTAAACATAACATTAGTATTCAACTCTCAATACCTGAACATCTTTGGTATCACATGTCTAATGGTAAATATCTACATCCCTGGAGAACTGAGGCGGCACGTTATGAGCCTTCTGGAATAGAAACTGATCATTGCATGTTTCACAAGCCACTATATGTATCTCTGATCCACCAATAATACTAAGTACATAACAACATTTGAGCATTTTCCAAAACAACCTAATATGATGTCCATGACATCACTAAGTAATTAATGCTACGAAGACAAAGCATTCTTGAAAAAGATGCAGTTTCTAAATAACTGATGTTTTAATACGTTCCCAGCCCCGGGATGCCAGGCTTTTCCATCCCCACAGGTATGTGAATGCAAACTGCCATTGCAGAGATTCCCACATAGTCATTCAAGAGAAGACCAAGAGGACAGCTGGGATCAGTAACTTCTTCAACTATTCCTAATAAATCTGCAGCCACATATGAGTTGGCTGTGATTCCCAGGAGACTGAGCGCTTGCAGCTGGAGCTTGCTGAAGGTGTCTGTTCAAAAAACCTCAACATTTAAAGCACAAGGACGATTGTGGAAACATGAAAAAAATTCCTAAGACTTGCTAACCAAGTTGTTAAAAAACTAAGGCAAGTCTTTGCAGAGGGAAAAGCAACAATTCATTAATTCAATTCCCTGAATAACGGAAATTTCAGAAGTACTATGCTGAGTCTTACTGAGAAGATACAGATTTGGATTCCTTGCCTTTTAAATACTTGAGGGACCTGGAAAAAAAAATCTTCTGAAACTCTGGATTTTTCACAGGAGTTTCTGCAAACATACTTGCTACTTCCAAGCCATGGACATGATTTGGATATTTATGAGATCTTAGTGAATAAGATTATCTATAATGGATTAGCTACATACTTTCAAGTAATTATCAAATTTATATTAAAAAACTCAGGATGTGAGCATAGGTCAGTGCTTTAAGAAACTACAAAGGAATTCCTTGCAGGGAGGGAGAATATCTTCTATGAACCAATGTAGTTGCAAAAATCTAAACATGATTCTGGGCATGTAAGATTCTATTTATGTACGTAAGAGATAATACAACTTTGGTGCACAAAAGCAATTTATGGCAAATGCAGAATCTTTGTTTTGTCTTTAGCATGAAATATTGACATAATAAATACACACAGAGTCACGTATTTCTAAAAGACTCTAATAGATGAAGGAAAAAAAGGCTGTTTTCATATGGCTAATTTTTTTTTAACGGACATATGGCAATCACTAGAGGAAAATGTAGCTCTTTGAACACTGAACAAGGGAAAAAAAAAATATTTTGTGCAGAAGTGAACAGTACAGAAACCCCTTGCAGTAATCCCAGCATAGTTGTGTGCAAGCTTTACTGCTCCTCAAGCAGAATAGCCACACAAGCCAACTCAAGACAGGTTCCTGGGAAATTTCAGCACCCTTTCATCTAGAAATGCTCACACCAGTCTGCATGAAAGGCTTTATACCCCTGTATTGCAATGCTGATTCTTTCTGCATTTAAGGATCTGAAGCTTTATTTCTCTTCTTCCCTCTCCTCTCCCCTGACCTGTTCTTCCAGCCCCTAAAGGAACACCCCACAAGGCTCCCCCATTCCTGTTTTACAGGTCAATGGGCCAAGAACACACGGAAAGCATTGCTATTATTATATGCTATATTCACATGCTGAGAAGGCAGTCCTGTCATACCCATCTATCCTGATGCCTTTTTCCTGTTTGACAGGAAAAAACCCTCACTCACTTTACAAATGAAGCAAGTTAAAGGGATAAAAGCACAAACAAGAACGCATCTCAGGGGTTTCTGCCAATTAGGTATAAATGGTTTGCCTTGCTGTATCACGCAGAACTGATGGTACATTCGTGATCCATATTAATAGCATTGGAAGGAAAGTACAATTTCCTCAGCTATATAGGAAACACGAAGGACTGTATGTGGTTCAGTCTAATTTAAGCAGACATCCAACTTGGCCTCAGGGGACAAATCGGGACATAAACTTGCAGCTTCTGAAGCAACTCAGCAGCATATGGAGTCGAATGACATAAAACTACCGGAGACGGTTAAATCCTGACTGTGGATAGGAATTGCCACCAGAACAGCAAGGACCACAGGCTCTGTTGTAGGAGGTCACTACATCGGCTCAGTCCCTGACCAGGACGATGGTGCACAAGCAGAAGCAAGGGCGTGTCGCCTCAGTAGCCTTAAGGCGCACACCCGGTACCCCAACAGCTACGGCTGGGACAGGGTCCCCGCAGCAGCCAAGTTCAGACACGCCGTGGGAGCCGCGCGGGGACGAGCGGAGCGGGTAAAGTGGCGGCACTGCAGCGGGAGCCTCCCCGTGCCCCGCTCCCCGTGCCCCGCGGGCCCAGCGCGAGCCC
>WEIV01006102.1:355443-394771 GCA_013390005.1 Calyptomena viridis | reverse complement strand
CGCCCCGCCAGGGCCGGGGCCCGGGAGGCCTTGGCGGGGCGACCGGCAGCGCCCATGGCCCGGCCCGGCAGCAGGGCGGCTTCTGCCTCCATGTTCTTTCGCTCCGTTGACTCAAAATGTCCCTTCTTGCCTTGTGGGCTGTGGTACCGCAGGGGAGAGCGGGTAGGCGAAAAGCATCTTTGTAGTTAATTATTGTGGGGGGGAAAAAAAATAATCAGTTTAGTTCTCGCGCAGGGTGGATCTGCAACAAGTTCCCGGCTGAGGCGAGGTGTTTAAACTTGGGCTGGAGGGGAAATGGCTCGCTGCAAAAGACACGGAGCTGCAGTTTCGGCTTTATGGAGGTTTTTATGTTTTGCTCAGTGTTTTCCCGGTATCGACAAGCTTTTAAAGTCAGGCGTAGAATAACTCTCGCCTTACTCCATAAGGCAACACTTCCAGTTTGTGCAATCAGCAGAGCCAACTTGGCAGTCCTTCATTTAAACTTCGTGTTTTAAGGGGCAACCTCAGTTTTCTGGCTCCCTAAACAGCCCCTCATGCTGGATCTGGGCTCCATGGCCATCTTGCACTCGAAGGCCACAATTTCAAAGGTTGCAGGATATGACCACGTCGCATCTCTCCACACGGCGTTCCTGATTTACGATGGTTTCAGTTCAGCCGAGCAATTGTGTATATTGAAACACAAGACGCTGGAAAAACAAGCCTGGGGATGAAGCTGCAGTTTTAAGAGTTGCCTGCTCGCCTTCCCGCTGGGAAGGGAAGAGCAGCGGGAGGGAAGCACATACTCGTAGGCTTTATTATCCTAAATTACTTTTGTGTGTAGAAAAATATTATGTAACCTTCGGAGTTGCACGCTCCAATCACTAGCAGCAGCTTAATGTTATTTGGCCTTTCAGCGGATTAAAACCACTCTGTCGGGGCCGCAGCCCAGGGGTACAGATGCCTCTCTCCAAGGAGCTCTCCCCAAAGGTGACTTTGGGTGAAGTTTGTCGTAGTTGTGCCAGCAGGGCGGGAGTTGCTGTTGCTCCCCGTGGTTCCCCGCTCGCTGAGCGGGTCCCTCCGAGCGGGAACACCGGGCTGGATGGAGTGCGGCCGGGCCGGCCCTGCAGGGCCCCGGTGGCACGGACGGGGTCTCTGGGCAAAGCGCGTGTGGAACGAACTGGAGCCAGAGGCAAAGCTCGTTCTTGCGGGGCCCGTCGAGCTCCGCTGAACGTGGTGCCTTGGCCTTGGTTAAAGTGAGGAGGTTGTGGTCGTGTCTGCTGCAGTGATGTGTTTTGTGTTACGTGTTTTGGGTGGTGGGAATTTGCACGATAGCGTGAACGTCCTCTCATTGAACTTTTTGTGACTTTTTTGTAGCAAGGCTGTTCTTTAGGCAAAAAGTTTTAGGGCCCGTGCAGTGAAGGTCTTTACCTTGATCTGTTTGCGGGCGAGTTATAAACCTTCCTTAATTTGTTGTTGAGACTTGGAGTTCATTAGGAAAACCAATGAATGGAGTAAAATAAGAATGTTTTGTTCTTTTACTATACTGAAGCGTAGTCTTGGTTTAATGCAACACTGAAATATGTGGTGCTCAGCAGGAACCAGTTGTTTTGATATCAGTGGGAATGTGGTGTTTGTAATAGTTTTGTAGCATGTTGAACTGGCAGTTAGTTTGTCTCAGACCTGGCTCAGGTACGTTACATCCAAGCTAAATTGCCACATTTGACAGTGTGTCACCTGTAGCACTGTTTACTTTCAAGCTTAGCTGCAGCATTAGCTCCTCTATGGTTTCTTGGTAACAGGCCTTATTCCTAATCTCTGGCAGCAGCTATAGGAGTGTGAACACACGTCATACTAAGTCCTTTTTCTGTCATTAGAAAAATAGCCAAAACGCCCCAAATCCCAATAAATACAGCACCTTCCCAGTGTTGATGGGGAAGGTTTGTTATGTGAGTATTTGCCTGTGTCAGGGTAGCCTTGGGAGTTGGCAGCTCATTCCCAGATACTGGGGGATGTTGTGGACAGTTGTTGCTGTTCCCACCACTGAGCCACCACCGAGGATGTCCAGACTCTGCTGGTTCTCTGCACTGCTCAGCTGTCCTGGGTGTGGGGAGGATATCAGCAATTCCTCTTTGATCCCTCGTTTTTTCAGTTGTTGAGAAACTCTGTGGAAATACTTGGTTTTAACGGATTCATTTTCAGATTAGGAAGGATATTTCATGGTTATAGTGGTTGAATGCATAATACACATCAGAGATACTGCTGATCTTAAATTACGTTCCTTCTCTGCTTTTTTCTCTGACATGATTTATTATCTTTCTAAATCTGCTTTATTACATATATCTTTCTTTCTTTCTTTAAACCTTCCTCCAGTTTTATTCTTGCTCTCACTTTGACATAGCCGTCCTGCTGGGCAAAGAGCAAAAGCATCTTGAAGGTGTGATTTTTATTTGCATGTATGAGTGATTTTTAAAATTTACCTATGCATAAGACAGTTGTTAAATTGTAGTGTTTTCTTGCTTTGTTTTGAGAATTTGGGTTCGAGAATACTGATTGACTTTAATATGAAACTGATTTTCATATTTTTAGGAAGCATTTGAGTCTTGAGTAGAAGGTTTCTGTGTGAAGCTAGGAACTGGCTATGAATTTAATCTATTTTGGTAATTAGAGGGGAGAAAAAGAGTAATGTCTTCTATCCAGAACAATTATAAATCACTCACAGATGGCTTCAGCAGGATGTAAAAATAACAGGTTCCTCCAGGTTATAACAAATATCCTGCGGGTTCTCAGCTTTGTTGCGACCTTGTATTTCTGAGTTTGGGGAGAATAATTCTTAAAAGAAACTTTTATGTGAAGTAGGTTTGCTAAATTTAAATATTTAGGCAGTGGAAATCTTAGCATCCTTAATACTTTGGGGAGACTCTGTTCTCAGTACCTAAAGGTACTTGTGCCTATTTACCCAGGCAGGGTTCTGTCTTTCTGAGCCAGCACCATTAATGTTTACACAAGATTTAGACTCGAGAATGATTCCAAACTCCTGGCTGAGTTCCCCCCTGTCCCCCCTCCCTGGGTTGGTGTTGCAGCCTGCACATTGCCCGGGTATCTCTGTGTTTGTGAGAGCCAGGAGTTATTTCTCTGACTCTCATCTTTTGGGGTTTGCATTGTGGGTTGACTGTACTTAGGTAAATACAGCTCTTTTCCCTGTGATGGTTCAGTTATTTGAACATGGATTCTAGTATTCCCTGAACACCCAGCTGCCTCATGCTGTGTCAGAGAGCTCTGTACACTGGGGAGGGAACTGGAGGCTGTGGAGAGAAGGAAATTGGTCATAGGAGATCAGAGCAGGCACACCGAGCTTCCTGTTGGTTATCTGCACACCCGTGTCACACCTAGTGCTGCAGGAGTTCTCACTTGGTTTTTTGTAGGGCCTAGGTGCTTGTGCATGCACAGAGGTTGGGTTTAGATATATGTAATTTAAATCTATCTCAATTAAAAGAGCATCAGAGAGATTTTTCTAATTTAAAACCTTTGAAGGCTGGGGCGGTGTGAAACCTAAGTTGCCCTCCTTCAGTTAGGAACTGTGTAAGTCTAATGTCTTTAAATTCTTCCAAAGATGTTTATGGTCTCCCACACCTTATGCTCATGGACAGCATCACTGTTAGGAAATGAATACCTGTGTTTTTCTCGTGAACAAAGTAAATTTCAAAAACACTCTGTCAAGGAAGTGGCAGTTAGTTTAACATTTTCTGAAGACTACAGGGTGGTAGGATTAGGAGGAGGATGAGCTGAGTGACCTGGTGTTTGATGGCAGGAGTATCACAAGTGAGGCTCTGGCTGTTCTGCTCAGGACTTGGCTTGGAAGGGAACAATTTAGGAAGGTACATGGGAAATGCAAAATTTGACATAACTCTCTGGAATATGATAATTCAGCAAGTGCAAGGTGTGAAGGAGAGTAAAGAGGAATGGTTGCTGTAAACTTGCTATGATGACCAGAGGGCTGCTGGGACAGGCAGTGGAGTTTGGGACCCTCTGTCCTGTTCTGCAGAGGAAATAAACGGCCTCGCTGGCACCAAGGCTGTAGTTATTCATGCGTGCTGTGGAGTCTGAAGCTAATAGTTCTGTACTAGTCTATTTTGGGATGGCTTGCTGTCTACATTGTTGTTAAAATGGAATACTTGGTGAGGGGAGGCTGTACCAACACCCGACTTCCAAGGGGGTTTCTGAATCCCTGAGTGTGTATTGTGGATGTGGATGGTGGAAGCATTAGGGGACCAAAGCCCTCACTGGCTGTAGTTGTTGGGGTTGTAGGAACACTGAAGTTGTTCCTTACAGTGTGTAGGAATGCAGGACTGTAGGGACTGGCCCATCCTCACAGCATTTTTGGTTTCAATACAATCTTCTTGATCAGAAAGGGTTGCTTTTATATTTCCAATGTTAGGAATTGGCCCATGTCTCCCTGCACAACATGTCTGCTCGAGTCATCTGATTGCCATAGCCTAAAATACGTGCTTTGCTAGGCAACAGGAGTGGAGAGGTGAAGTTTGGGCTATAAACTCAAAGCAGTCTGCTCCATCAGACACAGCTGGGTGTGCAGGGATAGGCTGAAAGTGGAAAGAGGAGAAAAGTTGGCTTAACACAGCAAGGTGGGTATTTGAAAGGTCAAGAAAGTTGCCTCTGTTCATCCAGGGTTGTGTCTGGCTCTTTTAAAAGAGGGCCAAAGAACTTTAAAAGGGATCATGGGTTTGCTTGATCATGGAGGGCACCTTGGTGTGCTGAGCTGCTGGAGTACCCACAGCCCCAAGGCTTTTCCTGTGAGTGATACACTGGTACAGTAATATCTCTAGAGCTGGAGTGTTCTGTCAGTCTGCAGTTCCCTCAGATGTGTTCGGCAGTGCAGAACCCACTGCAGCTTCAGGAGAGTGTGCTGTGCTTCCCAGCGCTCCATCCGTCCTGTCCATATGTGCTGCATCACTGCATTGTTTTAATTACTTTAAATATATCTCAAGTGTCTTAAATGCACATGTACAATTTCGGAAAGACCCACTGTATCGTAATAGTTGTGATAAATCAGTGCTGCCATTTACACTGGAGTTAATTGCTCTGTCTTCCACTATAGGTTGCACAGAGCATTGAGGATCATCATCAAGAAGTAATTGCTTTCTGCAGAGAAAAAGGTTTCCATGGTTTGGTTGCGTATGACTCCGATTATGCATTGTGCAACATCCCTTACTATTTCAGTGCCCATGCCCTAAAACTGAGCCGGAATGGGAAAAGCCTCACAACAAGCCAATACCTAATGCATGAAGTTGCCAAGCAACTGGACCTGAATCCAAATCGCTTTCCTATTTTCGCTGCTCTTTTAGGTAAGTGAAGATGCTGCTAGTCAGCCTTACCATTTCAGGTTCTAGTGACTGTTTTGAAATGTGATTTATGTGTGATTTGACAAAGCACCTGGGGAAAGGCATCCCTTTGTTCTAGACATTCCTGCTGTGTGAGGTGGACTGGGTTTGAGTTTCTGAGGTCAGACATGCCCAATTTGTAGAAACCTGTGAGCAATCCAAATTGTGGCTGTCTGGAAAGAAGAATTGAAAGTATGGATTGGACAGAGCTTTGCCTGGCCAGAATGTTCTCCGTGGGTGGTGGTGGGGAATCAGGACAGTTGTGCTTCTGGTAGTTTGGGTCCTGTATAGTATATGAGGTCTGGTTTCAATGATACACTTTCCAGATTGGAAGTATACTTGTGTCCTGAATCCTGCCTAAAAATAACACCTATGGAGTGAAGGTGTTTGGGTTGCGGGGGCTTTTTTTTCCCCTCAGAAGTGAGTGTTGGACAAATATGGCAGCACATCAGCTGCACCAGAAATACATGGTGCCGTGTAGTTGGGTGAAATGCCACATTGGTTTTGTCTGGATACTTGCTTAGCACTCCTGCTTCTCATGTTCAGTGGTGTGGGACCTGTAAGGAGAATAGGTGGGAATGTCTCCAGTTTCACATTTCTGCTTAAATGGAACAGTTTTAACACACTCTATTTCCTTAGCAGTGGTGGAGAATAACTGTTGTACTCTCTCAGATGGAAGAGTGAATTCATTACTGACAAAGTTGACTCCAATGAATAAGATTTATTTGGAACAGCTTTCTAACTGCTTTTTGGGAGCAGCCATGTTCTTGATCTTGTCATACTGTGCAAGCAATTTAAGAAAACTGGATTGTCTTTTTATTTCCTTACTGACTTTGTTTCAGTATGGGTATGTGATAGAGGAATAAAATTTCTCCTTTGAAAGCCGTGAATGAGAGAGGCTATGTGCTACTGCTTTAAAATACTAATATTTTAGTAGTCTTTAATGTTGTTGCCAGTCCAGGTTGGCACCTTCCATGTTAAGAAGCCAGTGGATCTTGCAGTAAAAAGCCACAAGTATTTGACTGGTTGGAGTTGCTTTTGGTCAGTGTGTGTTTTTCCTGCCTGCACAGGTGTAGGGAGGGAAGGAAGGCAGAGTTGTCTGAGCTGCCATTGCAGGAATTGCATGACAGGCTACTATTGCTTGGCTTTGTTTTGGAGTCTATAAATAAGTTGGTGCATGCCAGTTCAGTGAGTAAGAATTACTGCTGGAAAAGCAGTTTCCCAGTTGCAGATATGCTTTATGGAATTCCTGGGAAGTACATGGGAATGACCTGGCTCTAATTCATCACACAATGGCAGCTGCATGGTCTGCTGGGGCTTTGCCTGCTTATATCAAACAGTGGGTGAGAAAAGTTGTGGTGAAATTTCTGAAGGTTTGGCAGCTTTATACAAAAGCCCTTGAATGTTTTTCTCTCTTGCTCTCTTACGTGCCCCAATACTTTCCAGCTTGCTCTCAGGGGAAAGCACTTGGAGGTCATTTCACCTGATTATATAGAGATACTTGGTAGCCTCCCCCTACCCCAAATTGGTGCAAAGGTTAAAACCCCCCCAGTTCAGCTACAGGTTTAGTTCTGGGTGTTCCTTTGTATTTCTTGTGTGTGTATTCAGTCTGAGTGAGCAGAGTAAAGTTCATGGAAGTCGGGGTCAGAGCAGAAGATACTCCCGAGATCTTCCTGCACTCGCGGCTTTTGTGTTATTTTTATACGAGTGAATTTTAGGTACCTTTGGTATTTGGGATAGAAAGGGATTTTATAAACTGACAACAAACAGATACAATTTGACTTAAAGTACTGGCAACATGTTTTTACTTTTGTAACCTTGGTAATATAGTAACGGTTTTTTTAAAGTATAATAGTGAGTGGTATATGCATATAGTTGTGTATAGCATGGAATAGGATTAAATTAGGGTAGCTCATTCACATCTAAATTTTTGTATTTTTATTGACTATCTGAGGGCTTGTCTGGCTTTACAGGTTATTCTTGCTCCTGTGGCCTCTTCGGGTCTTTTTTGATCCTGATAAGTAGAATAAAGGAAATCACAATGAGAAGGAGTGAATGTTTCACGACATGGAAAGGCACGTGAATTTTTTGCTGGGTACAGCAGTGTAACTCCCCACGCTGATACTCTGTGTAGGCATAAAATAACGTATTCTGAAATAATTACTGTGAAGCTGTTGCTTTAATGTTTGCAATTCCAGAAGGCCCAAACTACAATAGCCAAGATATCCATATTCAACTTTAGATTTTTCTCCTGTATCTGGAAAACTCGAATTTCTTTGTTCTCGGCTTTTCATGCAGAACAGTTTTGTACTTGTAGCTTTTTAATATAAGGAGTATCCTTGGCATGGGTTGTTAAAATGTGGCCTGGATATTGCATCCTCTGAGAGCATGCTCTTAAAGGGTTCTGTTCTAATTGCTGCTGATGTAAACAGGGAGTTGATTTGGGTTCTTTGGTAAATTTTGACTCAAATACTTCAGAATAATTTAAAATAAGAAAAGCAGGCTGAGCTTCAGTACAAAAACACACTTGAGTGTGAAGTATAGGACTGTATTTCAATGAACTCTTTAGAAAGGGCAGTGGTTTCAATTCATGTCTAATTGCTTTAAAAAAAACTAAGCAATACACTATAATAAGCCATTAAAATGGGAAAAATCGATATGTGTTGAGGTTGTTTAGCCAGGTCGAGAAATAGAGGTTGCTTATGTAACACTGATCTCTTTCCCACTGTGAGAGCACTTTGTAACGTGTTTAGTTATGGAATCTCATTCTGTTCTTGAGTAAAATTTTAGAGCTACATAAGGTAAGTACAGGCATCACTTCCTATTTGGCCCATAAAAGACACTGCTGCACTTGAGCATCCTAAATCCTACACTTGAGCATCCCAAATCCTACACTTCAGGACGTGTGAGTGCTGATCAAGTGTATTCAGGGGGATGGAGTTAACTGCAATGACAGATGGAGTCCAAACAGAATTGAGGTTTTGGTGAAAGGGGGAGAAGCCCTGACTATTTAAAAGGTTATTGTAGCATCTGCAGGAGTTATTGTCAGGTATCACAGAGCTCTCTGGTGCTCTGGTTGCAACAGACTTTGTGAGACCTGTATTATAGAGACCGTCTAATCTTGACTAGATTAGTGTGAGTGTGGCTGTTATGTGCAAACTTGTTGAATTTTTCTGATGTGAGGTTAAAGTTCAGCTCCTAATGAATAAAATGATAACATCTCCTTGGTGGAGATCTCAGTAGTGGGTAAAGTGTTAATTGGACACACAGATTTCCCTCTCAGAAGGGACATTGCTCCTCACCAGTCAGGCAACAGCTCTCCTGGCTTTGACCTGTTAAAGAACACTAAGAGCAAAGCAGGTGATTTTACAAGCTAAATATTAAGAAACGAGACAGTTATCATAATATTCAAAGAATCTTGTCATTCTTTATGAGCAGTGCATTCACTACTAAAAATGCATTCACTGTAAAACCAGGTGTTAAAAATATCCTGAAGTTTTCTGCCAGAATTTTATTAATACATTCCGTTTAACTCTTGTAAAGTTTGGACCCACAGGCACTGAACTCCCTCAGTGGTTGATTAGTTATGACTTTGATAAATTCAAATGCTTGAAATGTTTCCTAGGAAAAAAATTTTTAGGGGATTTTTTTGAGCGTGATGTGCTTTAGATAAAAAACTAATGCAGGTGATCTTCCATTGGCTGTGAACTGTGTGGTAAATGCAGTCTCTGTCCATGGAAACAACAAAAGGATTTCCCAGTTCTTTTGCTGCTGCCAGCCCAGGGTCCCACCTGACCTGGTCAGGCTGGCAAAAGAAACTAGGAATTGGGAACCTCCTAAGTGTCACTGGAGCTGCCAGCATTGCTGAGGGTTGGATGAGCTGCCTGGGGCCTTCCTGCCTGACCCAGTGCACAGGGGGCAGAGTGCAGGTTCCAGAGGCAGCTCCTGTGTGGGTCAGTGCTGGGATGCAGAAAGGGCTTTGCAGTGTGTGTCAGGGAGCAGCAGGACGTGTTCCTGCACTGCTGCACCTGCATTATGAAGTGCTGTTGGAGATTCCCTGACAGCACACGCTGGGCTGAGGTGGCCCCTGGGCTTGCCCGGCTCTGCTGCTGCTGGAAATGTGCTGGTTTCATGCAAGAGTGCTCCTCACACTGAGGGAAGCTCTTGCTGCAGCAGCAGAATGCTAATTAGGTTTTTCTGGAGTAACAAAAAGCTATCTGCAAGTTTAATCTGTTAATCCTCTTGATGGGGAGTTAAGAGCTGATTGCAAATTTGTTTGCTGTGTGTAGAAACTTTGTGTAACATTTTGTGATGTCCTTAAATGAGCTCTGCATTGTGTTCCAGGTAATCATATTCTACCTGATGAAGATTTGGCTTCCTTTCATTGGAGTTTACTTGGTCCAGAACATCCACTAGCTTCACTTAAGGTACAAATTTAGTATAACTAGGAGCAGTTAAGCTAAAATCAATGCTACCAGTTAATCAAAGAAGTGTGATGGGTTAATTGAGAGCAGCTCTGCAAGGCCCTTGTGCTCAGTGACCCTCAGGTGGCCCAGCCCCTGGCTGCAGGGGATACCTGGGGTCAGGAGCCTTACAAAGCTGAGCTTAGCCTGTGTGATCCCCCTCAGTGCCCTTCAGCTGCAGAAGCCACAGCCCCAGTGTGGTTTGGCTTGGAGGAGGCAGTTTATTGCTCTCCTTTTTCTTGAAGAGGAGATTTAGATTTTTGGTCGTGTTCTTCAGCCATCAAAAATAATGAGCTGTATATCTTTCTACCATTTTGTTTTATTTTCTGCTGCTCTGAGTTTGGATATAATGGTCAGGTTTTGGTACTGTGCTGGAGAATAGGTTGCAAAAGAAAGCTGAAGTTCCTTTCAGTAGTTTTTGGGTGGTTTTTTTCAGACAAATAACTTGTCTGATGCTCTTAGTTTACAGTATGTGTGTTCTGCTGCTTCATCACACTTGCCTTGTGCATCTGCCAAGGGAACAGCTATAAAAGGGAAACTGGACACATCAGAGAGTGGGATCACAGTGATCTTTCTCTCTGCCACAACAGATGTATCTGTTTCCCTTTCTCCTGAGGTGTACCATGCAGCAAATAATCTGCTCTTTGTAAATTGTCAGAATGTTTTGTTATCTTTACAACCAAAATAGGTGAGGGTTTTTCCCTTTCTGTTCCCAAAGTTTATTAAGCCTTGAAAAATTCTGACTTGTTTTGCCAAAGGTGAATTTAAAACCAGCTTTCAGATTTTGAGCAGAATTTGTAAGGCTTGCACATGCATTGCTTAGTGAACAGCTGTGATATTGAATATTACGCTCATCCCCTATTTTGCTGCTGCTCCTGTGTTTAGAAAGGTAAGTGTCAGCACATTGCAGGGGCAAAACAAAACCAGCTACTTCCTTGTAAATCTTGAGGTGAAAAAATGAGTGTGCTTGTATTTTCATTTTTTACTAACAAGGTTAAAATGTAGGACTTCTCAAGAAGTGGTTGATAAACTTTCTGATGATACTTTTCTGTGGTCTAGGTTATGTAGACTAGTTTGACAGCCAGTTCAGAATACGACTGCAGACACCTAGATCTCCTGGAAAGCCCTTTGAATTGATACTGAATGACTAGAATGAAAGTTAGGTATTTGTCATCTTTGCTTCTAGATGTACATGTTCAGTGCAAACACCACCAGGCCTTTGTAACTGGCACCCCAAGGAAATGCACCGTGTTCCCACAGGGCATCCCTGGGCCTCCTTAGGCAGTTCCTTGCTGATGTGTTTCATCTTTTGGCCAGTGTAATCAGATAGGAAAGCAGTTCCCCTTTGGCTGTTAGAGGTTCCATGAAAACTGCTACACTGTTATCAGCACAGAGCCCCAGATGAGTGTCCTGACTGAGGGAAAGGCTTGCACAACACAGGATTTGTGGAATTTCCAGCCCCAAACTGACCCGTCACCTCTGTCTCCTGCCTGGTGATGGTGTCACATGGAAGGACACATCTGCAGCAAACCAGTCTTCAGTAGTTACTGGTCACGGAACAACTGCCTGCTTGTGTCTTTAGTTTCATAGTGCTCGTGTTTTGAAATGATAACTTGTTTCAGGAGCTCATTAATTGAGTTTAATTTCATTTGACACACTAGTATGTCAGTGATGTCATCACAGTTCTCTGTAGGGGCCTCTTCACTGTAGATGTGCACAAAGCAATATTTCTTGTAAGTTTTATGAATGCTTAAAAACCCCTCAGAGACATTTATATCAGCCACAAGGCTGATAGCAAGGAGTACTTTCAGAACAGTCCCAAAAAGTGCAATCTTTCATGAAAACTGGAAATGGGGGGAAGTTGTTGTGTTTCCCCAGGATGTCCTTCCTGGGCTGTGCTTACAAACTTGGCTTTGTTGTGTCTATTCAGAATTACAACTGGGTGTTCTCCATGCTTGGGAACCAAGGGCTCTAATCCCACACCTCATTCAGCTGAGGATTTAGAAAGCTTTTTCTCATTGTGTACAGATTTTAATCTTTTGTGTCTAGAACAGTATGGTCTTGAGCATCAAAGTTGACAGATTCTGTTCCAGTGGTCGGGTTTGTTGCTTTTCAGGGAGAGCTGTGATAGCTTATAATAGTTTATATATTATATAAATATATATTATGCAATTGATATGTTATTTGTAATTATTATAGCTACAATATATTTCCTACATTCTCTCTCAATCTTTTGTTATGCTGTAGCAAAATGGTTACTTTTCCTACAAGAAAAGCTTTGCCAGTTCACCAATGAAAAAGGGTAACTTAGGGAAGAAAGTACCAGCTTTGGTGATAGAAATTGCTGTGTCTGCTCAGGTGTCACCATAGGGAGGGGGAAAAGCAGACCTGAGGAACCCCTAGCCCTGTTCTAAAGAGGGACATGGGGCAGGGGGGGATTCATCCAGAAACAGCTGGGTGGAAATGGGAAAAAGGAAGGGAACTGGAAACCTGACTGAAGACCTGTAGTTGTGGAAGGACATGAACCCAACAGTCAGTACAATATCTCTGTGTGCTGGGTGAAAAGCCTTTCAGGAGACCCATCAGCAGAACTGTGAAGGTTCCATGACCAGGTTTAAATGAAGAGATAGGAGTTTCTGTTGCTGCAAGAGGGAGAAAGACTCAAAAGCCAGCCCTGTGAGCTGTTCTTAGTCAGGGTCTGCTCTGTCCCAATGTCCCTATGCAAAGGGACAGAACATCTGGTAACTGTGCAGACCTGCACTTGTGTCCTGTCACCTGCCTGAGAGCAGAGTTACTGAAATGACCACCCCAATCAGGGGTGTGAAACTAGAAAGGAGTTGATTGACTTCCTGAGAAATCATCTGACCACTAGAGCTTGTTTGGAAACCAGCATTAGCCTGCTTTTTATTTGTGTGCTTTGGGATTTATCTTCTAAGACAAAGACAATGTGATTCTTATTCTGGGGAAGCTGGTTACAGTGTGAAGCTTCAAGACTAATGAATAATATTGTCAGAATGAGATTGGGAGGGACTGTTTCTTACCTCTGGAATGAATTAGTGCCTATTTGGGAGCACAGACCACCGAAGAAGTGCTGACTCTTCATTCACAAGGTAACCTTAGAAACAAGGCTTAACGCAGTCTCCCTTTGTGAGTGAGAAGAGTGTGCAGGGAAACTCCATCTCCTTGGTTGTTCCATCTCAGTGCAGAGGGAAGGAGAGATGCTTCCAGAAAGCAATCCAAAACATGCAGATTAGGCTCCTTCTCTGAATGGCTCTAGGAAATTCCTGTCTTACAGTGTTGAGTTGGGAAGGGGTCTGCCAGAGGGAGACACTGGTGTGAAGTGGCTGCTTAGGTCATTTGTTGCTGCTCAGATAACAAAGGTGGTGCTGTTAAGATACACTTCAAGTACATGCCTTGTTTGTGGGCTTTTTTGTGGTGGTCATAATGCAGGTGAGAAAGGTCCTCAGGAAATCACCTAGTCTAACCTCCTGTGAAAAGCCTGGTCAGATTGAGGTCAGAGCAGGTTGCTCAGGGCATTGCCTGGACTGGTGTTGGAAATCTGCGAGGTTGGAGGCTGCACAACCTGTCTGGGCAGCCTGCCCTGAGGTTTGACAGTCCCTACGGTGAAGATGCTTTGCCTGGTGTTTAGTCTGAGCCCGTGTTGTTTCAGGCTATGTCTGGTGTCTCTTGCTCTTGCACAACGCCCTGCTGGGAAAAGCTGGCTCCATGTGCTCAGTCCCCTTTCTGTGGGTATGGAATGGCTGTATCTCCAAAGCCTCATGAGTGAATGAGCTGAATGAGCCCCGTTCTCTCAGCCCCTTCTTACAGAGCTGCTCCCACCTCCCTGCCAATCTGCTGCCTCTGCAGAAGCAGCTCTCCTGTGCTGACCCCTGGCTCGAGCCCCAGGTGGGGTGCAGTGCTCTGGAGGTGACCTGGCACCCCCTGAGGAGGGGGATCCCAGGGTCCTGCTGCACAGCCCAGGGAGCACCTCACTGCCTCCTGCTCAGCCTGCTGCTGCCTTCCAGGAGCCCTGCTCCCTTTGGGCACATCTCCAGCTGCAGGTGTTCCTGCCCAGGTGCAAGGCTTTGCTTCTGTAGCTGTAGAATTTCAGAGGGCTCCGTTGGCTTGTCAGGGTGTCCTGGATGGCAGCCCAGCCCTTGGGGTCGTGTGCTGTGCAGGGCTGTCACACAGGGCTCAGTGTCTGTATCACATCTTTGGCTTGTGCTTCTGCTCTCTGCTTTGCTTTCTGACATAGTTCGTGTTCCCCTGTTTAGATTTGCTTTTCTCCGTGTCCTGTGTGTACAAATTGTGAGCAAACAATGTCCATGTCCCGTGTATTCCTGTTAGCCTGCAGAAAGAGGTCAGTTTCCCAATCAGGATGGAGGGAGGAAGAGAGAGAATTTTTAATTAAACAACTTGATCTTTAGGGGAAAGCTGAGCTTTGCTGATCTGAGAGAGTTTTAAGTCATGCAGGGAACTTCTTGCCTCTTCAGAAAGCTTGTCATTAGATAAGATGCACTACAAGCTCCCAAGAAGTATTTTTAACATTTTTAGCATTCAAAGGCTCATACAAGATCCAAACTGTTTGGATGCTGTCTTTAATAGAAACTGCTCGACAGAAATAACAAAACCAAGGCAATTTGGTGTAGTATCCTTCCTATCTTCAACCTTTTCTCTTGGCAGCAGAAAAAAAATGTTTCCTATATGTTGCCTCTGAATATTCGAGGTCTCTTTTTTCATGGTTTGAAAATAAAACTGAACCAATTATCTGTTTCCAGCAGGCACAGCAGTAAATGTGTTGTTTGCTGGCTTCTAAAGGCTGTGCTTCCTGAAGACAGTGGGCAACTGGGTTGTTCCCAGAGCTGGGGAGCTTTTCCTAAGTGTAGCTTAGGTACCTTCTACACTGTCCTAACCATCCTATGGAGTTGTGCTTACGTGAGTCTGTTCCCTTCCAAAAAAGCATGTTTGCAATTTTATTTTGTCAAACCCAAGACATTTTTATCTTGTAGCTTCTGGGTTTGTAATGTTACTCTCTGCCTCTTGTTTGACAAATACCTCTGTAGAATTCATGGCCTTCCCCCACTTAATCTTTTCAGAGTGCACAAATAGGTCCCTTGTGATTTTTGTCAGTGCTCTGTCACAAACTGAAGGATTCCTTTTACAAGTAGCAAATAAACCAGCCCCTTTTCAGGTGTCAGCTCTCAAACTTGATTGCCTCCCCGTGTGGGATCAACCCCCATGTTTGCCTTTCAAAATTGATTTTCCTTGTTACTGCTTGTCTGTGACTTTTCTGTCGAGGGTAAGGGAAAAAATAACTTCTAGGAAGAAATCTCTTCTAA
This sequence comes from Calyptomena viridis, assembly GCA_013390005.1. Classification (NCBI taxonomy): domain Eukaryota; kingdom Metazoa; phylum Chordata; class Aves; order Passeriformes; family Eurylaimidae; genus Calyptomena; species Calyptomena viridis. The sequence continues at coordinate 379,594 of WEIV01006102.1, read as the reverse complement.
TGACAAATTGCTAAAACATGATAGTTTTTCTCCGAAATGCTTTGTGTGGCACTAAAAGTAAGTTTGAAACACAGGTTCCCTGTAATTTCTCCTGTAAGTCTGAGTTTTCTCCATCCCTAACACTCAGTAAGACTTAGCCTGAATTTTAATGTGGACAGGATTAGAAACATTCTTTATGATTCAGTACAAAATCTACAATTTTGGATTTCCGGAAAGTTCTAAAATGAATAGAAATATTTTCCTTTTTAATATCAGAGAAGTTTCACCATTATTTCACCAGTTGCATTTCTGGATTCTCTGTAGTGTAGGCCATGACACTCTTAGTCCTGAGAATGTTCTCACATCTGCACTTGATGTCTTTGGAACAGAAGAAGAGAAAATCCAAATAGCTGAAATGACTCTAGATCTGTAAAACATATTTTGAGAAGGTCTCACTTTAGGAAGGTCTTGAGGCTGTTCAGAGGCAGCTAAATGGGAGCAATGGGGAAAGTGAGCCCTTGATAGATCTCACTTGAGCTTCATGCTTCCAGGGCCTGAGCTGAATATTAGTGCCAGAGTGATGTGATGCCTTCTCTTGATGCCAACTTTATATGGTTTATTCAATATTGCCGTCTTGGAGATCACCTAAATTAAGGAAAGATTGCTTATTCCTGTCATCCACTGTGTTCCCAAGCAGAGATTGCAGGAACACTCAGGGAACAGGGCAGGGTTTCTGCAAGGGCTCTGCAGAGAGCACATGCAGCATGACACAGCCACGGCATGATTCAGCTGCTTTGGAGATGGGGAATTGTTACACATACAAGGAAAATGGGGGAAGAAAATCTATTCCTTGTGCTTGCAAAATGGGGGCAAAATGTTACCAATATTTGTCACTCTGGGCTTGGGTGTGAGTGTGATCTGCAGTTGGTATTGTGTGTATTCAGAGTGCACACTAGTGAAAATTCAGATTTTAGCATCTGAAATAGAAGTAATGACTACACTGAACTGAACTGTTCTTAACTGTTCACTTTTCACAAGAGTAACACTTTTCATAGAGTAACAGGACAAGAGGGATGGCCTTAACCTGAAAGAAGGCAGGTTTAAATTAGGTATTAGGAATAAATCTTTCCTTGTGAGGGTGGGGAGGCCCTGGCACAGGGTGCCCAGAGAAGCTGTGGCTGCCCCATCCCTGGAAGTGTCCAAGGCCAGGTTGGAGCCACCTGGGATAGTGGGAGGTGTCCCTGTCCATGGCAGGGGGTGGAACTGAATGATCTTTTAAGTTCCCTTCCAACACAAATCAGTCTGTGTTTCTATGTTTGATTTAGGCTTATAAAATACGGAGCTCATCTCTTGCAGAGAAGGACCATTGAATATCCTGACATTTGTAAAAAGCAAATTAGGAGAAGGAAATTAATAAAAATGGGAATCTGGTAAAAATTCCATGGTCTAAATATGAAGAAGGCAGTCTAAGAAATTGTATCATAAGTGGATCAAATAAAGGCAGGGAGAAAAATAATCACATATGGTAGACTCCATATAAAATGAAAAGGAGTTGTGGTATGGGTTTTAAATTTGCAAAGATAAAACCTAATGAAGTGTTAATCAGAATTTTGCATAAGTGTTTCTGACCAGGCTGAATTGCAGTATTTGCTAGTAAAGTGTGATCCCTCTGTGTAGAATGCAATAAGAGTGGATAAAGATTTTTTTACCCTTTTTTTTGATATTAAAAATAGAATTAATAAATCATAATAATGATCTCTCAAGTCTTGAATTGCCAAAGTTTGCAAATAGACTGATTAAAAGCTGTTAACAGCAAAAATCTGGCTGCCTCTGTAGGCACAGGCAGAGTGCTCCAGAATTGTGCAGAGGTCCTGGACAGAATTTCTAGAAGTTCCTTGGGCTTCCTCTGAAGCGTAGGACACATTTGGAGACCTCTCTCGTGGCCCTGTGAGTGTGTGCAGCACAAGGGCAGGAGCAGGAACTGCTGGGGGTTGAGGAGCTCTTCAGACCCAGCTGCCAGCACTGCTCCCTGTCTGGAATTTTGCAGTGGTTCCTTGACCTGAGGTTTCTGTACCCCCTGTAGGGTCACACAGAGCGTGTCAGGGCAGTGATTCCCATCATCAGAGGCTGAATAATCCTTAGTTCATTTCCAGGAGGAACCAAGTGAGTGTTGAGGTGGAAGTCCAGGGTTTCCAGGACTATCCAGTCTCTCCTTTCCCCACATGGACACAAGAAGGGATCATGCCAAAGAGCTGAGTGCAACTCCCTGCAGTGGCACATCCACGTGCTCTCTGAGCAGGAACTTCTGTCCATAGGGGCTTTGGATATTGTCCCACAAGCTTCTTCCAGCACTTTTGTCGTGCTGCAAAGCCAGAGTGATTCTCACCTTTTGGATCCCAAGGACTGAGTCAAAGGGAGTTGAGCATTTTCCTAACACCTTGGGAAGGCTGGACCCTGGGCTCTGATTTGTAGATGTATCTGTGGTCCTTGGGCCCGGGTCGTAACTCGAGGGGAATTTAAAATTTGCATCAAAGCACGTGTTTGTCATCCATTTAAAATTGTTGGTGAATACAAGAGGCCAGAGACGTTGGAATTGGGTGGTGAAACATCAGTGCTGGATATTGAAATTATTTTGTCAGTGGTATTATCATAAGAATTTCATCTGTGTCTGCAAAATAATAATCATCCCTGTAACCATGTTGATATTGAAATGCTCCCGTCATAGCAACAAGAGAAACCCAGACATCCTTCTTGGCTGCTGTATAATATGAAAGAAAAATCTTTTCTTGCTCTGGATGTTGGAAGTGCTGTGAAGCTGTATCAGCATATTCTGCTACAGATAACGAAATGCACCAAATTTGAAAACACTAATTATTAAGCCATGTAATCTTCAAATAACTTTCAGACCCATTTCTGTAGAACCTTGAAAATAAGTTTCCTGGAGATACCCTTTTTTTCAGTTTGATTTTCAAATCTTTCCTTTTCTGTATACACTGATATCTTCCTATTCCCAGTGGGTCTTTTTCATCAATTCTGATACCGCTTTACACAGAATATAAACTGTGTCAAAATATTTTCTGGAGTATATATGAATGTGTGATGAAGATTATGCTGTGTGATGAATTAGATGAAGCATTTTTGCACTAGAGGAAATGTCCATCTGGAAAACAGTAAAAGAATCAGCATTGTTGACCTTGTTGGAGCTGATATTTAACCGGCAGGTATTTACATAGAGCCAAAGTTTCACATATATATAAATATACAGTAGTTGTTTGAGTCATTGTTTAAGGTGAAGTCTTGAAGTGGAAAGCCCAAAAGTAGTTAGACACTAAATGTGGCCAGAGGGCCTTAGTTGTGCCTGGGGGAGGTGAGGGGTGCAGAGCTGGGGCTCATGCTGTGTGTCCCCCACAGGTACGTGCTCACCAGTTAGTTTTACCACCGTGTGACGTAGTGATCAAAGCTGTAGCCGACTACGTCCGCAACATTCAGGACACCACTGATTTGGATGCCATAGCAAAAGATGTTTTTCAGCATTCACAGGTAAAGTATAAAGCCAAATGGTGGTGGTGGTGTTTTGTGGGGTTTTTTAACCGATTTTGCTCTACGTTTGTGTTGGAGAATTGCATTTGATAAAAGCAGTGTTGGATCAGTTGATAACAGGAATCTGTTGGTATATGCAGTGGCCTAGATACTCTCATTTCATTTCCTGTGGGTAAAAATACTGCGTTCACCCTCAGTACTGTAAATTCTTGATAAGCAGAGGGGTTCATAGCCTGGCTCAGTGCACTGCCTTTTGAGAATCAGCAGCACATGAAGACTCTGTGTTCAAGATGTTACGTGGACTGCCATAACATGTCTTGTGTCAGAGCAGTGCTGCAGTCCTGGAGATCTCACAGGCATCACTCCTGTGATACGGTGTGTGTTACCTACTGTACAGCCCCTTGTGACCTACAGGGGACAAACCTGGATGTGTTTCTGACAGATCTTTTATTTTTATTTTATTTCAGTCTAGAACAGATGACAAAGTTACTCGGTTTAAGAGAGCGGTTGCTTATTACTCAGCAACTAATAAACCTATGCCATTTCATCCACCACATTACCTGGGTAAGTGATGACTGCAACTGAAACTTGGGCTAACTCTAAATCAGAAACAGTATTGTTGGCAGGATCTTACAAAAATGTTTATATGCTCTGGCAATTCTTACTGACCCTTGAAGGTGAGGTGTCAGAAGGTTTTCATAGGGTATGTGCTGAGGTTGGTTTCTTGCCCCAGAAAGAGGAGAACAACCTGGGCTGCTTTTCCTTTTGGGTTGCTCATCCATTCTGACATTGGGACACTGGAGAGAATGACACTGAACAACCAAGTCTGATGTCCAGTCCCATTCATGAGGACAGTTCCTATTTCTAGTCATTAAAACATATTTCCTATTTCTCATTGGACTTGCTGACATGTTTTAGAAATCCCTTTATAGTCTTCAATTTTTTGATGTCATACCTGCTCAGATTGCAGCTACACATTGCTGTGGTATTGCAGTTTATTCTCAAGGCTTAAAAATTAACTGTGTGATCACAGGACTTCCTACACAGACCTCATTTTTAACACTAAAATGTCATTTTAGCTGAAATTTTCTGAAGATCTTCAGTTACCATATTGGTACACTGATACAAATTTTTCCTGCTGTTATTTGGAAGGTGGGGTGTCCAGAGACCTGCATTTAAAGGTGTTAAGGCTCCTCTAGGTCAGATATTCAAAAGTAGAAAGTGCCAGCATTATGTATCTGTGATGTTGATTTTGGCAGCCTCCTTGTTATGACATGTCTTGGGCTTTTTTTTTTAATTTTAAGCTACCTTTGATTCCCACAGAGAATAGGAATGTGCAGCAATGAGAGATACAAAGAGGGTGAGACAAGTAAAATACACTTCACAAGCTACAAAGTATTTTTATTGAAGGGCAAAAATGAATAAAACTGACTTAAAGGCATATGACATAACAGTCATGTTAACAGAACAAAAATAAATAAACCATAGAAGCAAAAGGACAAGCAGGGTAACATTACTGTTAAATATTGAGTGTTTTCACAAGTGGGTTTTTTACTTTTTTTTTTTCCCTTCTCTTTTCTCCCTCCCCTGCAACACAGCAGCCAGACCGAATCAGTTTGGTATGCCTGGGATAGTGCCACCATATGTTCCTTCTCAGATGCTTAACATTCCACAGACCTCACTACAAGCAAAACCTGTGGTGAGTACAGCCCCTGCCCTGCTCCTTGGGAGAGGCCTGCTGTGCTCAGCAAACTGAAACCCAGGTGGGAAAGTGTAGCCAGCTTTTTTAGTGTCGCTGACTGAGTTTTAAATGAAACTGAAATGATGCTAAAGACTGATAGAACAGTTTTTGTGGGTGTCCAAGATGGCTGAGCTTTAATGTGTCCATTTGGAAAAGGCCTTCTTTGTTAAAGAATGTATTTGTTTTAAAAGCCAGGTGTTTGTGTTACCTTCACTCCGAGGTCCCTCTGTTTCAGGCCCAGCAGATGTCCAACCAGGGGGGGGCCCAAGGCCAGGGGCCATACCCATACAGCCTCTCTGAGCCAGCCATCACCTTGGAAACAGGTGGAAAAAGTCTTTCTGAGCAGAACAACTACAGTAACATTCCTCACGAAGGAAAACACACACCATTGTATGAACGGTCTTCTCCAATAAATCCAGCTCAGAGTGGGAGCCCCAACCATGTGGATTCAACCTATTTTCCTGCCTCTTCTACATCTTCGTCCTCCGACAATGATGAAGGCAATGGGGGTACAGTGAAGTAAGTTGCTCGTGAGGATGTTTTCCTCCTCAGCTTCTGTTGAAATAAATTATTTTCAAAATCATTTACTAGTATCCTGAAAGTAGGAATCACAGAATCAATCACAGAATACTCTGAGTTGGAAGGGACCCACGAGGATCATTGAAGTCCAACTCTTGGCCCTGCAAATCAGTGAAATGATAGACCTTAAAAAGATAGTTTTGAGTCACTGTGACTGCAGACACATGCATAGTTCACTCTCATCACCTTGGTCCTTAAGCAGGAATCCAGAGCCAAATAATGTTGGGTGTTTTTCCACTTCTGCCCTTATGTTTTATTGAGAGAGTGAGGTTTTGGTAAATGTCATAAAGCCTTCCAGTTCTTTACTTTGATATAAAAGAAATATTTCTACTTCAGAGTATAATTCATTAAAATTTGAGTAGCTAAAAACTATGGAACTTCACTGAACTCACAGTGTTTGCACTTCTTAAATGTGGGGATAATGTGGCTTTGCAAAGAAACCTGATGAGAATGTCAGAAATTCAGCATTTTGGGCAGGGACATAACAGCCCTTATGGACCAGCAGGAGTTGAGCTGGGTTTGCTCTGTACAAGTATTTGTGACTGGAGCCTGATGGAGGTCGAGCTCTGCTCCCAGGCAGCAAGGGACAGGACAAGAGGAATCTGCCTCAGGCTGTGCCAGGGGAGGTTTACATTGCATTTTGGGGAAAATTTCTTCACTGAGAGGGCTGTCCAGCCCTGGCACAGGCTGCCAGGGCAGTGGGGGAGTCACCACCCCTGCAAGTGTTTAGAGGACGTGTGGATGAGGACATGGTTTAGTGGTGCTGGTTGATGGTTGGACTTGATCTTGGAGGACTTTTCCAATCTTTGTGATTCTATGATTCCACAGGGTATTATGTTCTGAATGTGTCTACAGTGATACACATTGGCTTGGACTTTGATTTCTGATGCTTTCTATCAACTCACATTATCATGTGTTTTATTTAGTAAATTAAGTAAATTTGTGTAGCTTCCATGCAGTGCAAAACTGGAAATGTGTCTATTAGAAAAAACAATGTAAGGTATTTTCCAGCATTTTTGTAGTGTTCCTTGTGCATTTTGTGCCATAAATTCAGGCACTGAAATCCAGACAGTGTCATTTCTATCACAGTTTGAAGAAAGTTGTCTAATTGAGAAAATTCTTGGGGTAGTGACAAGTATTTAAAGTTCAATTGAGACTGTTTTTTGTGTGAACGTTATTTAGTCATCATAATATGCAGCCTTTAAATACAAAACAAATGTTGACATAGTGTAAATGAATAAATATTGGTGTTAAAGTCTCTTCAAGACTCCTACAAACAGACATTTCTAATAAAAGCATCCCTTAGAATCTTTGGCCCATAGTTCTGGACACACGGGATTTATCTCACTGTCCCTTAAACTGGACTTTAATGTGATGTTTTTCCTTCTGTTGTCCTTCAGCCATGTCAGTGGGAACAAAATAGGCTGGGAAAAACCGGGAACCCAATCAGAAAGTCAAACGCGTGGAGAGCTGGGAGACCAAACAAAGGTATTTCCTGGAGTTCCAAACATCACAATTTTGTTTTGTGTTAAAGCTTTACAGCAAACTTGAAAGAGCATTTTCAATATTGATCTGTAGGATTTAGTGCAAACTTTGACAATTTTTTTGTGAATTACAAAACAGCTTTAAATTACAGGAAGAAGTTTTCCAAGGACATCGTAGCATATACATAAATGTGAGCATTAAATGAAGTGTGTCAGAAAATACTGGATATAAACCAGGAACAAATCAATGACCTTGTTTGGCCCTTAGCCAACAATCTCACCCTCAGATGTTGCTCTCTGGGTCTCCAGCAGTGCATTAGTTGGGTTTTCAGGAAGGAGTGTAACAGCCTGAGTGTGTGTGGGGTCAGAGTCCATGTCCTGTAGCCACAGTGCAGCTCTGACACAGGTCAGTGTCAGCCAAGGCCGTTGGAGCTGCATTAAAGCTCAGCTGAGGAGTCAGAAGTCCTGCGTGGTAGGAGTTTCACAAAGTACTTAGTAAAGTTGCTGCATGGGAGCAGTAACAGTGCATTGCTGCTTCACTAGGTAAGGATGGGCTGCATAAGCCCTTGATAAAGATTTAATGTTATTAAATTACTTCAAGACTTCCAACCACTGTCAGATGAAGGATATGTTTAGTCTGTGTTTGGAAAGAACACTTAGAGCATTTGCACTTAAAATCTCTGTGCCTTTGTGGTGGAGCTGCACACCAACTGTTCATTGTGTCAAAACCCCCAATCTTTAGCTAGCTACCCTGTAGACAAACAGAACATTTTCCCTACACCCTGCATAGGAATTCCAGTAAACTTGGGCTTTGTGCCTCAAATATCAAGCAGATGATTTCATCCATCAGCAGTTCTTATTTGTGCAGACCCGAAGGATAACTGTATCTGCCTGGAGATTAGTCACTGTAAGCAAATGCTAATTTGACCTATTCCCTTGCTTTGTTCTCTGCACTGGGCTGTGTGTGCAGCCCTGGGGGTCCCAGGAGGAGCAGGGACAGCCCAAGTGCTGGGACACCACACACAGCCCTGGCTGCCTGTCCTGGCCCACATGGAATTGGAGCTGCATGAGCACTGATGAACTTCCCAGTAGATGTTTGCACACAGGCTGACTTAAATGCATCCCCTGCAATGGATAAATGCTCCTGACCTTCACTTGCCAATTTTTTTTAGTATCATATGACTTCTTCAGCCTTCAGTAGCAGGAGAAGACAATTACATCTGTTGGGCATGACAGGGAGAATTGTGAGTGTATTTTGTAGATGAACTCATTTCCTAGAGACGTGAATGTCAATGATTGAAAAAAGTGGTACTTCTTGAAGAGGTTGAAGAGAAGCTGTGGCTGCCCCGTCCCTGGAAGTGTCCAAGGCCAGGTTGGAGCAACCTGGGATAGTGGGAGGGGTCCCTGCCCAGGGCAGGGGGGGGAACAAGATGGGATTGGAATTGTCCTTCCAGTCTGTGATTCCATGGGGGCTTAGAAATTCATACAGCTCACTCACTGAGGTAAAGTGCTGAAAACCCAGCACAGATCAGGCAGAGAGCAACAATCTCTACGGTCCTTTCACTTGACTTGAATGTCAAAATTCCTTGCTGTTGTCTCACAGCTTGATTCTACATCACAAAGGTAAGCTTATCTCATTTGGCTGAATGCATTTAACTAAAATAAAAAACAACTTTTAACTGTGGTAGTTCCCCAGGCTAGGTGTTAGCTCACTACTGGAGCAGATCCAGGCAGAACCTGGGTAGTGCAGACAGGGGAAACATTGCTTTGTGTTGCTTTTTTTGTCTTCTTCCCTGCATGCCTCCAGTATTTGATAGTTCTGTAAACTTGTCACGTGGTCCAGCATTGCTGACTTACAGCTGTTGGGGTAGTAGAAGACAAAGACAAAAATCTTTAACCTGATAAAAAATATTTGATAGTATGATGGAGATTTAATAGAGCTGTGATAGCTCTTGTGTTTATAAAAGCATCTGGTATTAGCATGTTGCATTGGAAATGTTCTGGTTTACAGGTTTTAACCATTTCATTGTGTATTTTCATTTTTATAACTCGAAACCTGGATTGCCAACTAAAATCCAATCTTTTGGTAATGTCCTCTTTGATTGTATGCTTAAAATGTCATCTGAAAATAATGTTGCCCTTTGCCATTTTGCCAGAGCCTGTTTTTACTGCCACACACTTTTATGTGGAAGCTTTCTGGAGGTGGTGTGGGGGTTTTCTGTTGTTTGCATGCAGGTTTATATTTTTTGTGGGCCTGAAGTGAACAAACTGAGCTTGTTTGGGCCTATTTTTGATGTTACTTGTTTTGTGGGATTTCATGCTTTGGCCATTTCTGTTTCAGCTTTGCTTTTCAGCTCTTAGGAGTCACATGAACTTCTTTACACACATTGTGAAAATACACGAGGTATCATCAAGTGATCAAATTTCAGTCTCAAAAGTTTTTACTGTTGCTGTAATGGTTTATAAGCATGAAGCTAATCTGAACTCCTAAGCTAAAACAAGCTTTCAGTTTTGAAGACCAGGATTTTTAGAAATGAACTCTACTTTTTTGGGTTGTATCTGTGAGAAATCAGCATAAATCCTTAAGAAGGCTCATTCACAGGGAGGTTCACAGTATAGTTTTAAGCATCATCCTTTTCCCATAAGTTTATGAACTGCATTTCTGGAACTGAAATAAAATGCCACTTCAATCTCGTGGTCAGAAAACATTGCCATTGTCTCTTACAATCTTCTCAGACAAAAGAGTTCTATGTTTAGAAACCAAACAAAACCCAACAAACATTTACAAGGCTTTTCAGTTCTGACACCATTTATTTTAAATGTTATCAAATTGAACTATGTCATTTTCCCTGTTTCATGTAGAATTGCAAGCTGAGAAGGGATGTGTTCATGGAAGTCTGGCTAAATTACAAACTCTGTGACTGTCAGTTAACACATTGAGTTGGGAGTACCTCAGAAATACTGAGTTAAGAGGCCATTCACATGTCATTAAAAGGCCATCAGTCCCCTTCTGTATTGTGCAGTTAAAAATTAAAGAAAATAGTAATTACTGTTGCTGTTAATAAGTTAAAGCTTTACCATAATATTTATTTTCATTTGCTGTTGCTAGCAAACACTGGCTGAAGGTTCCTATTTTCTGAAACCTTGCAGCCAGCCTTGGATAATGATTTTACACACTGTGATAGTGTGATATGAAGATTTACTGTTTTCATTGGGGGTGAGGGAGGAAATTGCTGTTTCTCTTGGCTCATCTTCTGGTATGTTTCTGGACACATCCAAAGCAGTGTGTTTGGTATGTTCTGTTACAGGCAGAAGGTTCCTCTAGTGCTTCTTCAGGAAGTCAGGCAGCTGATGTCAAAGGGAATCAAAGCAGTAATCCACAAATCCCATGCCTGTTGTCCATGCCCACCAGAAACCACATGGATATTACTACCCCTCCATTACCTCCGGTAGCACCTGAAGTATTACGAGTGGCAGAGCACAGGCACAAGAAGGGGTTAATGTATCCCTACATCTTTCATGTCCTAACCAAGGTATGACATTTGAAAATGAGCTACTGTGAGATAATGATTCTGTGAAGGTAATTGCCCTGGCATTTGTGGCTAAAGAATATCACATTTTTCCATCCTTTTTAATGCTCTGAATTGTGGTCCCTTTTTAGTCCTTCTATTGTTCCAATAAATATGAGATTACTATAATTAAAGTGTTTACTTACAAAATCATCTCTTCCTGACTGTATATAGATATTTTTATTTCTATACCCATGTGTGTATATGTCTGTGTGTGTGTGTTTATTCAGAGTCCATTTCCATCTAAAAATTCCTGTGTATGTGCTTTGGTGTCTGTGCCAAGTCTTTTCTATTTTCAGCATTCAGAAGTACTGAGATTGTTTTTCCTCCCAATCTGATCCCTCCCATCACTGATATCTGTCCCTGAAAGAAACACAGCAGCTCTAAGAAATCCCTTTTGTTGCAGCCACAGCAAAATGGCACTGTCACCATTCCTGTTCACCTCTATTCTCCTTAAAAATCCCCTTCAGGACAATAGGGATGACAGGCACATCTGAAAGCCATCAAACCAAAAGTTTCTGCATCAGGGTTGAGGTTTGAAGTTCCTATTTCCCGTGTGTTTGTTTTGCACCACAGCTTGTGTTGCTGTTGTATTCTTGCACTTCTTTGTCACAGAGAAGTGGAGGAGAATCCAAAGGTCTGTGAAGACCATTGATGCCAGTTCTGCTTCACACTCTGCGTAGCCAAATATTCTTGGCACATTTAAATACTACTTAATGTTTAATCATAGAATCACAGAATCATTTAGGTTAGAAAAAATCTTTAAGATCATCAAGTCCAGCAGTTAACCCAGCACTGCCAAGGCCACCACTGAACCCTGTCCCTGAGTGCCACATCCATGTCTTTTAAATCCCTCCAGGAATGGTGACTCCACCACTGCCCTGGGCAGCTGGGCCAGGGCTGGACAACCCTTTTGGTGAAGAAATTTTTCCTGATATCTAAATGTCCCCTGATGCCACCTGAGGTCATTTCCTCTCATCCTGTCCCTTGTTCCCTGGGAGCAGATCCCGACCCCCCCCAGCTCCCCCCTCCTGGCAGGGAGTTGCAGAGAACCAGAAGGTCCCCCCTGAGCCTCCTTTTCTCCAGGCTGAGCCCCCCCAGCTGCTCCTGAGGCTGCAGCCCCTTCCCAGCTCCGTTCCCTTCCCTGGACACCCTCCAGCACCTCAAGGTCTTTCTTGTCACGAGGAGCCCAAAAGTGACCCCAGGATTTGAGCTGAGGCCTCTCCAGTGCCAGCCCAGGGGGACAGTCCCTGCCCTGTCCTGCTGCCACACCAGAGCTGGTACAGACCAGGTGCCACTGGCCCCTTGCCCACCTGGGCCGTGTTCAGCCACTGCCACCAGCACCCCCAGGGCCTTTTTCACCCCTTCTCCCCCCAGGCTGGAGCTGCAGGGGCTGTGAGCCAAGGGCAGGACTGTTGAACCTTGTGTGCAGTTATGGGGTTCTTTAGAAATGAGCATGTACAGGTGTTCCAGGTTATGTTTCTGTTGTGCAGAGAGAGACACCGTTCAGACATACCTTATACTTAAGGTAGTGTTTTCTGAGCTAAACCTGACAATATCCTAACGTAGTCACTCCAAGATGTCACCTTCAGGATTTATCACTGGGATAGTTTAAATGTTTTTAAGAGAAAGTAGCACAATGGAGTGTTTTCTTGTCAGGATTGAAAATAAAAATTGATATTTTGGGGCTGTGCAGTGCAGTCAGTCATTTTCCAAGAATATCTTAACATGGTTGGATGTGCAGTCACATAAAAAAAGTGGTACTGCTTTTTTGAGAGAAAATGTTGGAAGGTTCTTCCATAGTTTTTTTCTGAAAAAGTATAAAAGGCTAAAGTTTTTTCGATATATATTGAAATCCAACCTCACTCAGGTAATTCACAGTTAGGATTTTTTTTTCCAGGTGTTCTCATAGTGTTAGTTGTTACAGTGAGTCCCCAGTACTGTTTCAAATCCTGCACTGGGTGTTTTTAGACAGGATGAATATTTTTTAAAATAACTGCCTGAAATCAGCTTCATATGTGCTTTGGCTGTCTAAAAGCACATTACTCCATTTCCATGTGTGCTGTTCTCCTCTTCTAACTGCCTGTATTTGAAGATGAATATTTAGTTAATCCTCACATGCAGATAGTCCAGACAAACAGAAATGTGTGTGATGGTGAAGAGAGAGAGGAAAGCAACAGGAATGATCAGTCAGAGGTGGGATGAAGCAGACTGAGGCAATCCTGTTCTCGGGTACTTTCCCCAAGATCCACATTTCTGCTGGATCACACCTGGGGTGGATATTGGAGCTGAACTGGGTTCCCTGAGTGCTTTTTGTTCACTGTAACGTGTCCTATTTCTCTGCTTTCTTTCCTGCCAAAGGGTGAAATCAAAATCGCCGTTTCTATAGAAGATGAAGCCAACAAAGACCTGCCCCCTGCTGCTCTCCTGTACAGGCCAGTGCGTCAGTATGTTTACGGAGTCCTCTTTAGCTTGGCAGAAAGCAGGAAGAAAACTGAAAGGCTTGCTTTTAGGAAGAACAGGCTGCCACCAGAATGTATGTACTGCAGAAGCCCTGCTTTATTCCTTCTCCTTTGCTGTGGTTTCACAGCCTCCTGTACCATGATTTGAATGGGAATCATTGCTAAGATTCTGTTGGTGTAGCTAAAGCCAGAGGGATTTCTGACTTATTAGATCCTGTGGATAAGAGAAAAAGATTATGTTAATTTGAATTTTTTTTCCTGCTGTAAGAACTATAAATGTTGCCATTTCTAAGCAGGCTCTGGGTTTGGGTTTGAACATGTCTGCTCAAGCTGCTGCTTCAGCAAGTAATATCACTTGTTATGGCATTCCCAAGGGTATGGCAGAACTGGATTTAGGAAACTTCTCTGCACACACACACACAGCTGCCTGCTTTTGCAAAAACGAGAGATGCACAGATTAATTTGCCCTGTCTTCCCAAGTGTGTCACTAAAGGTACCTCGGGAATTTGCAAGTCTTTTGTGCCTTTCAGGTATTGGCATATAAAAACCTGATTTAAGCCCCACAGAAATCAGGTGTAATGTAAGCAAGATTAGACCTGGGTGAGGACAGACTAAACTTTTGCAAACAGCCTCGTCAAAAGATCCTTTGGCTTTTTCAGAGGGATGAATGTTAATCATCTCATTAATCTAGAAGTTGTCTTTTTAAGTCTCCAGCTTCCAGGAATTACTGTCATTCCAGAAAACTCAACCTCCTCATTCTAGAGTGTTTTTCTTATGATTAAATGCATGCAAGGAAATGACTGAACTTTGCAGTGGCAACTTAAAAAGGCTACAGGAATGCTGAAGCATTCAGTGCACAGCAGCAGCAGAAGTATTTATATGTGGAAGTCTGCTGTAACTAGGCTAAATTTAAGAATTAGGTATTCAGAATGTATGAAATCATCATTGAGGCTTCATGTGTAAAAGGATAAAAATAAGTATCAGTTGTAAACTTTATATTCATTCCCTTTGCTCTTTCCATTTGTAATTGTGAAATGTTTCTGTACATTCGTAGTGAAGGTGATAATCTCCCAGTGATGTTTGAAAAGCTGTTTATCTTTGACAGTTATTTTGTGGGAATCAATGTTTACCCTGCTTGAATAATACCTCAGCACACCTACACAGAAACTGCTTAATTCTTTAAACTCAGACAACATAATGGTATTTTGGGTTACAAGGTTATTTCAGGATTAAAATCGTGACGTTATTTTCATTCTTCATTTATCCTCGAGAGACTTCTGTCCTTAAAAGTGTACCACAGCATTTTTGTGGTGAAGTGGCTGAGTGCTGGAGGTCTGCTTCAGGTTTTATCTAGTAAGCCTAGAATGTTCTCTGTAGGCTACTGGGGAAGCCTTTATAATCTCTAGTTTCTGTTCCTTTATGCTGCTTTTCAGAGTTCATTGTGTTATCCTCAGCAGAGGCTCAGCCTGCTGCTGCTGCCTTGGTTTAGTTATGGGAGCTCCAGCAAATCTTGCTGCAGGACACATTCAGCTACTGACCTACTTGTAGCTTAGGACTGACCAAGCTCTTAAAAATTTGAACATATGCCCAAAAGTTCCTTGCTTCAGTGCAAGGCTGGAAATGCCAGGAAAAATAGATTTGGGCTGCCATGCAGGAGTGGGGTGTGAAAGGGCTCTGGGGCAGGGACTTGTTTTGGTCTCCTCTCTTACAAAGCATCAAGACTTGGGCAGGCTGTGCAAGATGCAAGGAGAGAACAGTGTGTGAAGCAACAAGAGCAGATCGATTAGTCACACTCATTAGCCCTCACTAAGTTTTCTGAGGACCCAGGCTATAATGAACTAGTGATGATCATTCTCCTTCAGTGTCTAAATTATTTTGCCGCTCTCAGAAATGAGTAAGTTCTGAAACACAGTAATGAAGATAATTAAGGGAAAATTTAGAAATTAAGAGATGTTAAGAGAATTAAGAAATGAGTTTCTAAAGAAATGTAAATTGTCCTTGAGGTTTATGTAGAGAGGTAATGAATATTAATATCTAAAATCCTGTCATCTTCGTTGTACAAACCATAACAGTGGCAACTTAATAATAGTGCCTGAATAATTGGCAAGTATATTGCATGTGAGGGTTATGGGAGGCTGTGAAAAATACATAATAAACTGGCGTGTCAGGATTATTACTAAATATATAGACGGCAAGATAATGGGCCTTTCAGGAAAGGGATGGCTTCCTGTCTTCTAAATCATTATTTTTTATATGAAGTTGAAAAGCCAACGAGAAACAACAGAAGCAGCAGTCAGTGGAGTTCTTCAGTGATCAGTGTCTGCTAAGTGATGCCTTTGCTGTGCATGGCCTCATCTGTGCTCCCAGAGGACAGGGGAGGCTGGATCACAGAGTGCCTGGTTGTGTTTAGCTGCCAAGGGCATGACGCTGGCTGTGCTGCCCTTCCCTCACAGGAGGTGGGAACTGAAAGTCTCCCTTGCTCTGAAACAGGTTATTTCCGTGTTCTGATAAATACATGTGTGTAGCAAAACCATCTGCCCTTTCTGCTCAGTGGCAAAACTCACTTGCACAAGCTGTCAGAGCTCCTGGTTGGATCCCAAGGTTTGTTATTTTAAGCCCAGGCACCTTGTGTTGTGCTGTTCCCCATCACGGATGTACTCAGGCAGTGCTGGCCCTGCCAAGAGGAAAGCCGTGGCTCTTGGGCAGTAGCCCCTGTGCAAAATCAAGCGTGCTGAGCTCAAGCTGTGCTGTCAGTAAGGATTGTAAGGTTAAAAGTGAGGCTTGATGAATCTGCATTAGCCAGCTCAGGTTCTGCTGGCACCGGGCATCTCACAGCACAAAAACTGCCAAGCAAAGGCCAGAACCACCCGAGCTGTGCTTGGCAGCCAGAGCTCTTGTGGGGTGCTGTGGCTGATGCCTTCAGAGCCTGTGACAGCACTCAAGTGTTTATCAAGCAGGTTACTGCTGTGCAGGTTGGTGCCTCTTAGCTTGACTTCAGCATGTCGTGAGGGCACTGATCAAAGCAGAGGTCCATAGATTGTGTGGTGGCTTGGGCCTCTGAGTATTCAAACCTGCTGGTGAGCAGCAGGATGAGGTTTGGTGTGGAAAAACAATATAATGGGCACAGTGGTGGGGCTGCACACACTGATCCTAGTGGTAGTCTTTGGGGTAGATATTGCTTGTCCCAGTGGAAGTCATGGGAGGAAACACCACACCCCCGTCTGAGGACAGAGGTTCTGGCAACTGAGGATGCAGAGAGTTTGGCAGCAGTCCCAGTAAAGATTTGTCAAAGGTTTAAGAAATGCTCTGGAGAAATAAATGGATATGGACAAGTCCTGGACTCATCTGTTAGGTTAAATGCTAAATTTGGGTGGAGAGTGCTACAAGTTGCTTGTCCATGGATACAGCTGGAATTCCTCATCCCCATACTCAGAGTTTGCCAGCCCACTGCATTGACCTTCCTGTTAAACCATTCCATGGGAGCCGTGTTCCAGCTCTGGGGTCCTCAGCACAGGGAGGACATGGACCTGCTGGAGCAAGTCCAGAGGAGGCCATGAAGATGCTCTGAGGGCTGGAATGCCTCTGGTCTGGAGACAGGGAGAACTGTTCATCCTGGAGAAGGCTCCAGGGAGACTTAGAGCCCCTTCCAGTGCCTCAAGGGGCTGCAGGAGCTGGGGAGAGACTTTGGACAAGGGCCTGCAGGGACAGGCCAAGGAGGAATGGCTTCCCACTGCCAGAGGGCATGTTTAGATTAGATATTAGGGAGCAGTTCTTCCTGTGAGAGTGGCAAGGCTGTGGCCCAGCTTGCCCAGAAAAGCTGTGGCTGCCCCCTCCCTGGAAGTATTCAGGGTCAAAGTGGACAGGGCTTGGAGCAATGTGTTCTCGTGGAAGGTGTCCCTGCCCGTGGCAGGGGGAGGAATGAGATGAGCTTTAAGGTCCCTCCCACCTCAAACCATTCTGGGATTTCTGGATATTTTACATTATTTAGGAAAATGTAGAAGCCAGTGTGGATCTCTAGCATGACCTTGTTAGGTAGGATGTGACTAAAGAGCAAGCTGAGGTACTCCTGTGGTCTTAACCTCACAGGGCAGTGGAACTTCTCATGCCCAGATTAAAAGCTTTGAACCAGATTTGAATGTTGAAACATAGGATAGAAAACTTAGACATAAAACATTCCCTACTTCTAAGTTTGAGCTCTTTATGTGTTTTATATAATTGAAGAAACAGCAGTGAAACACTGGTGGTGTGTACAGCTTGGCTTCTGATATCTAAGCAATTACAGAAGGGTTTGAAAGCCCACATAAGGTACATCCTTTTATTTGTTTGTTTGGTCTTCCAGGCCTAAGCAGGGAGAGAAGCCCAGTGATGAGCTGTGCACCAGTGGTGGGGGAGTTCTGCTGGCTGTTAGAGCCCATCTTTAGAGTGTGATGCTGTATAAAACCTGGGAGCAACCAAAATAGAACACGATTTCTTAGTGAGGCTACCAACTAAATATATCAGAATGTTTATTTGCATTGCTCCATGTGATCTTTGTAAAACTGCCCAAAGCTCTCTGAAGGGTGGCTATAATGTTAGGCTGGGTTTATTCCCCAAAAGCATGTGAGTGCTTTGGGATGTTCTGGAGGTTCTTTCTTTAATCCTGACCACCACCTCTGCTGTGGTTTGCCTGCCCTGGCCACAGAATCCCTGTAAGGCTGCTGCCTGAGAGCTGCAGGAGGCATTGGAGCCATCAGGCCTGTGCTGGCACCAGCAGGACGTGCTCCTTGGTCTGTACCCAGCACATTTCCAGCAGAAAGAGCAGGTCTGTGCTCCCCCAGGGAATCTCCCCAGGCTGTAACCTGAACCTGCACTAACAAGTTCCTTGACTCTGTCCACACTGCATGACTGGACTGGGAGTTAGAAGGGTGCAGACACATTGTGGGCTGTGTCAGGCTCGGGGTTGCTCCAAGGCCAAAGGTATCGTGTCGCAGCCTTGACTTGAGCTTGTGTTCTCTTCTGGTTGCCTTCAAACAGAAAAACAGAGATGATTTAGCACCAATGTAGAGTGAACTGTCTTTGTTAGGATGTGGATGAAAGGAAGCTTAGGCACAAACCCACTAACCTCTTCGTGGAAAGTAGTACAGTAAATGGGAAGGCTTATGTAAAGTAATGTTTTGTAAAATTTTTAGGCAAAAAAACCCCAAAGCTGCCCATATTCGAGCTCTCATTCCATTGCAGTAGTTGAACAACTACAGACAAATATAGTATCAGGTTTAAATCTGATTCAAATAAAATCACTGGATTCATATTGTTCTTAAAAGAACACACATGGAATATATTTGTGTTTATATACTAATTTTATCACTCTAGGCTTTTGATCCATGACACAGATATTTTAGGGCAAATTGCATTTTCAAGTTAGAATCACAGGATTGTTTAGGTTGGAAGGGACCTTAAAGACCATTGAGTGCCAAGCCCTTGACATGAGCAGGGACACCTTCCACTGGACCAGGTTGCTCTAAGCCCTGCCCAGCCTGGCCTTGAACACTTCCAGGGATGGGGAAATTGTGTTGTTTGTTTTAGAAAAATAGATGTAGTTCCTTTGTGTTGCATATTCATTTGACGATACTGGCATAACATTCCTAGTGTACACATGTGTGTATACACTTGATTTGTAAGTGATCACAATTCCAATTGGTTCATGCAGGGTTTGAATTACCATTTTGGCAGTGTAATCCAGCACACTGGTACCTATCACAGTCTCTAAGTGATGTTTTTTGGATCCAAATCTCTTGCGTATGAAGTTTGAAATAAACACTGGAATATGAAATATTAACTCAGCCTGGTTTCTTTTTGCTGTTGCCATTCTGCAGTTTCACCAGTGATAATTAAGGAATGGGCTGCTTACAAAGGCAAATCTCCTCAGACCCCTGAGCTGGTGGAAGCCCTTGCCTTCAGGGAGTGGACCTGCCCCAACCTGAAGAAGCTGTGGCTGGGCAAGGCCGTGGAAGACAAGAACCGGCGGATGAGGGCGTTTCTGGCCTGTATGCGATCGGACACACCAGCAATGCTCAACCCAACTAACGTGCCCACTCATCTTATGGTGCTCTGCTGTGTGCTAAGGTCAGTGTCACCACCCGTGTTCATTCCTCGTGCAGCAGCACTGGGAGAGGGGCTTTGGTTTGGTTGTAGAAAAGCGTGTTGTGTAGTCACTGGTTCTTTTCAGTCTCTAGAGGATTGAGGGGAACGGGAAAAATGTCTTGTGTTGCAAAGAGGCTGATGTAGTGTTCAAATTAGTTTTCCCATACTATACTGGAGGCTTCAGCTTGCTAAAAAATAACATTTGGGGCCTCAGAGGCTTGTGTGGGTGAAGTTGCACAACAGAAGAGAGAGTTCTTCAGAGAACAGCTGCACAGCAGCTTACTGAGATGCAAAGCTCATGTGATGCTCAGCCTGTGGTGTGTGAGGCTCCCTGGGTTAGAATTGCTCATCCAGTTGAGGTGATGGTAACCAACAGTAGAAGCATTAGTTCTGTACTTCAGTTTTCCAAAGAGAAATCACAAGGTCCAAAATCCTGATCTGATAATTTTCAGATTGAAAACTGGCTGAGGAATGGAGAGATGCTTCTCTTTGAGGTAACTATTCAGCACAACTAGTTTATAATCCTGGCAGAAATCAAGGTTAGCATGTTGCACGTGAAAATACTTAAGCCGTTTTTGAGAGTGATAACTGTAAATTTGTCTTTGGTTCTATTGAACTTCATCTTGCCTTTTGAGCATCAAAACTCCTTTGTTTCTGCTTATAGAATAGTTAGTGTTCAAAAAAAGTATCTTGAAGCTCCTCATTTCATTGGAACAGCATGTTTCTCTCCCGTCACATGTTCTATATGTACATTGGTGATTTCTGATGAATAAATCCTGCTGGATTTACCCCTTAAGAGGCTGCTGAGTGAGAATGTCCTTCCCTGCAGGTACATGGTGCAGTGGCCGGGGGTTCGCATACTGCGCCGCCAGGAGCTCGATGCTTTCCTTGCCCAGGCGTTGTCTCCAAAGCTCTATGAACCTGACCAGCTTCAGGAACTCAAGGTAATTCTTTACTATAACTTCCATAATTGAAGAGATTTATTCCCAGCTGATCTGGGAATTAACTGTAGTGGCTGATGTGTACAAGCCTGTCATGCTGCAATCACCTATCCTTTTCAAAATATTAATCTTAGTGGTTTAAAGTGTTGTGGAGATGGATAATCTGTTGTTTCACTGGTTGGATAGGTAACTAAAATCCTAAACATACTCCATACTGCAGAACCTCTTCCCACAATTTCTTAAGTAATTGTCTCTTAGAAGCTGGAAACAAACGTGCTTCCATTGAAAAGATAAAGAAAAAGAAAGGCTTTTCTTTCATATATAGCTGTTTTTAAATACTAACCTGGATATTTTCTCATGATTCAGCATTCAAAGTATTTTTGCAGCTAAGTGTAGGAATGGAGAGAGACATACATAATCCTGAGTGGGAAATGCAGGAGAAACAAAACAATTTATGTATACTCGTAGAATTATAGAAATCGTTATTTTGAGGATTTTAAAAGTTAAAATCTCAAAGTTTGGGGTTTTTTTCTAATACAGTGATATTACATGAAGTAAATACTGCTGGCTAAGTGACAGTGAGTGTGGTGTCCTTGTTGTAAATTCAGAATGTAAAGAGCAGGGAGGAGATGGCACTTGTTTCCCACTGTGGAGGAGCATGGACATGAGCAGCAATCCTAGCACCCCTTTTCTCAGGAGAAACTGTAATGAAGCTCGTGCAGATCCCAGCTGTGAGGCTTTTCCAAGGGGTCTGCAAGGGGATTCTCAAAGCCAGCAAGTGGCTGTTTCTCCTGTGGGTGACGTGTGGAGTCTGGGTTGGGTTCCTGCCTGTAGCACCCTGGCAAGGACTTCTCAGCCTCAATCCATAAACCAAATCAATCTGCTCATGGAACTCAGTCCTAAAAGCACTAGTACTAGTCAGTGTAAGAGGAGGAAAACTAGAATCTGTTTGAACTTGTCACACCGCAAGTAGAGATTTCACATGTTAGAAAGGGTAGTGGCAGAATTAACAGAAAACCAAAATCTTCTTCCTATATATCAAAGGATGAATGCCAACAGCAAAATAATAAATAAATCACTACAGTCCATCAGGAAGACATCTATTTGTCCTTCCCCTCATTGCTGAAAAAGATATGAAGCAGGGGGTGCAGACAAAGGGAGTGAACACCCCACGATTTGCTGCACAGCCACTAGTTTGCTGCAGCACTTGGGACTGGATCATTGCTGACTTAGAATCTAACCTTATCAGGCTCCTGAGAGCAGTGGTTTTGCATGCTGCTTGTGGGTAGTTCCTTAAAAGCAGCCTGAATTATAATTCCTGTCTGTCAGGAGACTCCTTTTCAAGGTGTTCAGTAAGCATTCATACTGGGAGCCCTGTGTGCTGACTGGGTCTTTCAGAACCCCAGAGGTTTTGGTCCAGAGAACAGCCGTGTCTGTGTTTGTCAGTCTAGTCTTACCTGGTAGTTTGAGCTTTTCCTTCCCATGCTCAGTGTGGTGAACCGGCAGGGAATGCACCCCCACCCCTGCCGGGCAGGCACAGGGACATGTGGCCCCCGGTGGCCGCTGAGCCCAGGGCAGTGGCCCCACTCGGCACCCCGGGGCCATGGCAGCGGGAGCCGGTGTCCCGGGGCCCTGCCGTGCCCTGAGCCGTGTGGAACCCCGGTTGGAGTGGGCATGGCACGAGGCCTGCCATGCAGCCAGTGCTGCTGTGGATGCCCCTGCGGGAGCTGTGCCGTTCTGGGCAGTGGGGCTGGGCCGATGCCTCTGGTGGCCAACCAAGGAGCAGAGCAGTGCACCCCGACTGGTTGTGTGCGTGTGCAGTGCTGACGGCACGCAGGGGATGACGTGTTTCCGCTCCCATTGCTTGCACTCTCTCTCTCCTGGCTCTGAGCGGGAAGGCAGCATGGTCTCACTCCTCAGGTTCTCCTGAAAGCTGGCTTTGCCATCAAACAGTAAAATCAAGGGACCTGCCCAAGAGATCCAGTTCCTGGGAGTGAAGTGGCAATACGGACACCAACAGATCCCAACAGAGGTGATCAACAAGGTCACAGCAATGTCTCCACTGACTTAACAAGAAAGATATGCAAGCTGTCCTAGGTACCATCTGCTTCTGGAAGATGCTCATCCCAGAATACAGTCAGATCGTGAGCCTTCTCTACCTGGTAACTTGCAAGAAGAACAACTTCCACTGGGGCCCTGAGCAACAACAGGCCTTTGAACAGATTGCTCATGCAGTAGCCCTTGGGCCAGTCAGGACAGGACCAGATGTAAAGAACGTGCTCTACTCTGCAGCCGGGGATGATGGTCCTTCCTGGAGCCTCTGGCAGAAGGTGCCTGCTGAGACTTGAGGCCAACGACTTGCATTCTGGTGCTGAGGCTACAGAGGATCTGAGCCAACTACACCCCACCAGAGAAGGAGATCCCAGCAGCCTGTGAGGGGTCCAAACCACCTCAGAAGTGGAACCCTGACTGGCAGTGCTGGGGTCCATGTTCAAAGGGAAGGCTCCCTGCAAACATCATGCCGCTGGTGCTGCCTGGATCGCTTTGATCACACAGTGCACCCGTATTGGAAACCCTAATCCCCTTGGGATCTTGGGAGTAATCATAAACTGGCCTGAAGGTGAGAGCTTCAGTCTAGTGGATGAAGATGAGGAAAAGAAGGTAACACGTGGTGGAGGAAGCTCCACCATACAACCAGCTGTTGGATGATGATAAGTGTTATACTCTTTTCTCTGACAGTTCCTGTCGCATTGTAGGGACAAACCGAAAATGGAAAGTAGCCATTGGGAGTCCTGCATGATGAGCTGGAGAAGCCACTGAAGGACAAGGTGGATCAAGTCAATTTGCAGAACTCAGAGCTGTGCAACTGCCTTTAGACATTGCTGAATGAGAAGAGTGGCCAAAGCTCTATCTTTATACTGACTCGTGGATGGTGGCCAGTGCTCTGTGGGGATGGTTGGACAGATGGAAGAAGGCCAAGTGGTGACACAAGGGAAAACCCGTCTGGGCTTCCGAGATACGGCAAGATATCACTGCCAGGATAGAGAAACTGATTGTGAGAGTCTGCCATGTAGATGCACACGTGCCTAAGAGTAGGGCTAATGAGGAGCACCGTAACAACAACCAGGCAGATCAAGCCACCCAAGTTAAAGTGTCACAGGTGAATCTAGACTGGCAGCACAAGGGAGAGTTGTTCTTGTCCGGATGGGCCCATGATGCCTCAGGTCATCAGGGTAGGGATGCCATGTATAGATGGGCATGAGACCAAGGGGTGGATTTAACCATGGACATTATCTCCCAGGTTATCCACGAGTGTGAGACATGTGCTGCAATTAAGCAGGCCAAGAGGGCGAAGCCCCTGTGGTATGCCAAGAGGTGGACTAAATACAGATATGGAGAGGCCTGGCAGATTGATTACGTCACACTGCCACAGGCCTGCCAAGGTAAGTGCCGTGTGCTCACCATGGTGGAAGCAACCACTGGATGACTGGAGATGTACCCTGGGCCTCGTGCCACTGCCTGGAATACCATCCTGGACCTTGAAAAACAAGTTTTGTGGCAACAGAATGAATTGAGTCAGACAATGGGACTCATTTCAAGAATAGCCTAGTCACCACCTGGGCTAGGGAGCATGGAATTGAATAGATGTTTCGTATTCCCTATCATGTACCAACCACTTGGAAGGTTGAAAGGTGTAATGGGCTGTTAAAAACCATTTTGAAGGCGTTGAGTGGAG
>WEIV01006102.1:337208-354757 GCA_013390005.1 Calyptomena viridis | reverse complement strand
GATGATAAGTGTTATACTCTTTTCTCTGACAGTTCCTGTCGCATTGTAGGGACAAACCGAAAATGGAAAGTAGCCATTGGGAGTCCTGCATGATGAGCTGGAGAAGCCACTGAAGGACAAGGTGGATCAAGTCAATTTGCAGAACTCAGAGCTGTGCAACTGCCTTTAGACATTGCTGAATGAGAAGAGTGGCCAAAGCTCTATCTTTATACTGACTCGTGGATGGTGGCCAGTGCTCTGTGGGGATGGTTGGACAGATGGAAGAAGGCCAAGTGGTGACACAAGGGAAAACCCGTCTGGGCTTCCGAGATACGGCAAGATATCACTGCCAGGATAGAGAAACTGATTGTGAGAGTCTGCCATGTAGATGCACACGTGCCTAAGAGTAGGGCTAATGAGGAGCACCGTAACAACAACCAGGCAGATCAAGCCACCCAAGTTAAAGTGTCACAGGTGAATCTAGACTGGCAGCACAAGGGAGAGTTGTTCTTGTCCAGATGGGCCCATGATGCCTCAGGTCGTCAGGGTAGGGATGCCATGTATAGATGGGCATGAGACCAAGGGGTGGATTTAACCATGGACATTATCTCCCAGGTTATCCACGAGTGTGAGACATGTGCTGCAATTAAGCAGGCCAAGAGGGCGAAGCCCCTGTGGTATGCCAAGAGGTGGACTAAATACAGATATGGAGAGGCCTGGCAGATTGATTACGTCACACTGCCACAGGCCTGCCAAGGTAAGTGCCGTGTGCTCACCATGGTGGAAGCAACCACTGGATGACTGGAGATGTACCCTGGGCCTCGTGCCACTGCCTGGAATACCATCCTGGACCTTGAAAAACAAGTTTTGTGGCAACAGAATGAATTGAGTCAGACAATGGGACTCATTTCAAGAATAGCCTAGTCACCACCTGGGCTAGGGAGCATGGAATTGAATAGATGTTTCGTATTCCCTATCATGTACCAACCACTTGGAAGGTTGAAAGGTGTAATGGGCTGTTAAAAACCATTTTGAAGGCGTTGAGTGGAGGGACTTTGAAGAATTGGGATCAGCGTCTAGCCAAGGCTACTTGGTTAGTTAATACCAGAGGTTTTGTCAACTGAGCCAGCCCTGAGCCCAGTCAGAGTCCCTTCGCACTACAGATGGAGATGGAGTCCCTGTAGTGCACCTGAGAGGTATGTTAGGGAAAACAGTTTGGATCAATCCTGCCTCCAGCAAAAGCAATCCCATTCATGGGGTTGTTATTGCTCAGGGGCCTGGCTGTATATGGTGGATAATGCAGGAAGATGGAGAGACACAATGCATACCTCAGGGGGACCTGATCCTTGGGTAAAAATCCTCATGGTACTGTATCTGTGTCTATATCTGTATGTATATAGTTAAAATAATGCATAAATGTATGTAGTTGGAAGTTCAGTATGCTGGTATGGGAGGGCAAAAATGGGAGTGGATACTGTTGTTGGTTTGGTCCTGTCTGTCAGTTTGATTTTTTCTGTCCCACTCTCACTGCAATGAATTCCAGGGACCAGCAGGGAGTGCCCCCCTGGCTGGCAGTGTGCATGTGCCATGGAGACAGCACACCACGGATGTGTTTCTGCTCCCAGTCCTCCCTTTCTCTCCCAGCCCCGAGTAGGAAGGCAGTATGGTCTCACTCCTTGGTGTCTCTACAGCAGCTCTGCTGTGGTTCACCTGAGCCCAGTTGGACCCCCTTGGAGGAAAGACTTCACACACAGAGGTTTTTCCTTCCCTCTTGCCCACCTGGGGAGCTGGTGAGGACACACCTGCCCATGGCCCAGCCCAACCTGCACTCTGCTGGCTCTGTGGTCACCATTTCTTGGTGGCTGCCACCTTTGTGTGACCGCAAGACTCGACAGAGACTTAAAAATGAACCCAGAGCAGGAAAAAAGGCTTTTAGTTTTCACTATGAGTTTTTTGGTTGTTTTGCAAGTTATTGTTTGGGTGTTCTGTGTTTTATCACATATATAGAGAGATATATATTTAATAAAAGAGCTGTTTTTTGCTTTTCTGTATTTTATGGTCTCATGTTTTGAAATTGAATTTGTGCAATTGTCTTAAAACCAAGACAGTGTGGTACGAGGAGCTGTACTTTGTCTGCAGGACAGTGTGTAGCCAACCTCTGCCAAAGAAGTGGCCTGGCCTGGAGTTCTCCTCTGTGGTCAGAAGAAATGTAGGCAGCTCATCTGAGAGGACAAATGTGCACTTGGCAGAGTGTAGCAGAGGGTCTTTCAGAGGCTCATGAGAGTGTGGTTCAAGGCATGTGCCCCAAACTCTCCTGAAGCTGAGCAATTGTACCTGTGGGTATCAGCAGAAATTCAAATGACAGTTTTGTGGCCAGGCTGGATGCCTCAGTGAGCAGTTGTGTATCAGCCCCTTGGTCTGCAATATCCACTCTCCAAACACAACACCATAAACAAATCACAGAACGTTTGCATTGGAAGAGACCTTAAAGCTCATCTTGTTCTACCCCCTGCCATGGGCAGGGACACCTTCCATTACATCAACTTGCTCTACCTGGCCTTGAACACTTCCAGGATTGGTGAGCCCACAAACTAAGTGATTAGGGGTAGAGACTTTGGCAAAGGTGTCTGTAATTATATGGTCAAAGTCTCGCCTCTCTTAAGATCTGAAGCAAAGAGGAGGAAACTTACTGTGAAAGTTGCTGGTCTTAGAGACTTAAGAAAGGAATTCCATTCCAACATGAAACAAAAGGCCAGTGATAGACAGCAGACAGTATTTTAATTTACCAGAAATCGTTTTATTTTTCAATCACACATAAAGTAATGCAGGTAACTTCCATAAGAAATGTTGGTTAGCTGGGAGATGCAATATTTCCTGCAGGGTTCTTGTTGTCTTCACATGAAGCAGCTTGTGAAGTCAGAGAGAAAGAACAGCTGAGTTTGAACCCAGCCGTATGTCTGCAAAATGAGCTGGGTAGTCTTTGGGCCCTTAAAGGTTGCTTATGGATAAGGAAGGTAATGGAGTTTAATTTTAAAATTTAATACCAAGGTCTTGAAAATGTTCCCAAGACAGGACTGATATTTTGAGAAGTATTTCAGAAAACACAAGTAGTGATATTTTCTTATGCCAGAGCTAAAAATACACTTGCTTCAGGCAAGTCCTTTTTTCTTCTACCACCAGCCATTATTCATAATTTAGTTTTACCTTTGTGTCTCTATCCTGTGTCCTGAATAAAGCTGTTGTATGCATAAATACTGCTTCATGATTAAGAGTTGTGTTCTTACAGCAAAATCTTGAATCAAGCTAATAGAAAATCCACTATAAAGGAGTTGGGAAGGAAATGTGTTACATGGGAAGAAAAATGGAATGCTGGCGTTGAGCTCATTCCTGAAATGTTCTACAGCACATCTCAGAAGCATATAATTATTTCAAATGTATTTTTTTAAAGACATTTTCTACTGCTAATTTTCTATAAATGTCTTTAGAATTAGTTTCCTGCTTGTTGTTGAGAAAATAAAGGGGTTTGGGTATATCTGTGGCCTCCAGAGCAGATGGATGGAACCACAGCCTTCCTGAGGATTGCAGCTCTGCATGCACAGGAGAGAGGTGCTGGTGCATTCTTCTACTCAAACATGTGGAAATCTGGATGACCTTTTAAAACCCCTATTGGCAAGAGTTTTGAAAGGAATGTAACTATTGGAATAATTCTGAATTGCATCTCATGGCACTCTTACTAAATTTCCCGTGTTTCCAAACAGATTGAGAATCTGGACCCCCGTGGAATCCAGCTGTCTGCTCTCTTTATGAGCGGTGTGGACATGGCTCTTTTCGCCAACGACGCTTGTGGGCAGCCAATTCCATGGGAGCACTGCTGTCCCTGGATGTATTTTGATGGGAAGTTGTTCCAGACCAAGCTCATCAAAGCAAGCCGGGAGAAAGTTCCGCTCATCGACCTCTGTGATGGTCAGGTGTGTAGTTCAGCAGGGGGAGGGAGTGTCCTGTGTTCCCAGAAGGCTTGGGTGGGGTGGGTTTAACATCATTTATGTGACGTGTCATCTCTCTGCTTTTAAAGGGAAACAGGAGGGGAATGGCTAATGGGTGGGGTTTGCTCTTTAATCCCTTTTCTCTTGGTGATTGGGATGGCATTTGGGCAGATTTGGAAGAAGGGGCATCAACTTTAATTAACTTTTTCTCTCTGGAAGCTGAAACTTGAATGCCATTGTGATAAAATGACCGGCCAAGCTGGAAACTCTCATTTGTTCCAGTCCTGCCTTTTTGGGGCAGGCTGTCCCAAAGGACTAAGCTGCAATGGGTTTACAGTGAAAGAAAATTGGTGATTTCTAACTGATTTTTCAGACTATGAAGGCATTCTTGTGGTCCCCTTTCTTACAACCATCTTAAAATACAAATGAAGGAATTTTTTGTTGTATCCAAATCATGCAAAGTTATTATTTAACTGTAAAACCAGGGAACTGCTAACAATCAACAGTTTACTGAATGACCCAAAGTTTTTTTTGTTTTTAACTTTTTGAGGGGTATGAAATTGTATCCCTTAGCTTGGTCCCTCTCAGGTTTTTAAGTCTTCAGGCATGTTTCAGGCTGTCTGCACAGACTCTGGTTTGCAGTCAAGGTTTAGGATGATTCTGTCTCTTCAATTATTTTGCTTACTTCTTTGAATTTGTTGTGTAAATGTACCTTTATACAATTGAAATGAGAATTTTAATATCCCTCTGTGACCTTCTCTTTATTCCTAGGCTGAGCAGGCAGCCAAGGTTGAAAAGATGCGTCAGAGCATCCTAGAAGGATTAAATTTCTCCAGGCAGAACCATCCTCTCCCTTTCCCACCTCCACCTGCCATGCCTTTCTATCCAGCTTCTATGTATCCTCGACACTTTGGGCCAGTCCCACCACCTCAGGGCAGGGGGAGAGGCTTTGCTGGTAAGTGATGGGACAGCGGTGCCACATGTTACCTTAAGACCTTATTCCCAAAAGACCAACCCATTTCCCTGTACAACTTCATAGGAGAAATATGTAAAAGGAAGTGGGTGGCTTGTGCTGGCCACTTATTTTGAGGTTACTTTTATTAACCACAGCCCAGTGATAGGGAATGTGCTGTATTGCTGTGTATTTCCATCAGGTTTTTAATAACTCTGCCAGGTCAAAATATTTTTACTGGTGTTGTAGAACTGGGAAAAAGAGGAATGGATGGACACAGAGTGTTATGAAAAGGCTCTGATTTGCACAGTACATTGCTTCAAAACATTTATGAATTAACAGATACGGTTTAACTGTCAGGGTTGGACAATCTTTCACCCTCCCCACCCCTCTGTGTTTTGCTACAGTCATTTAATGGTTGGCACCTTGGAGTGTAAATACTGACACAACCATTGCAGGCTGCTTTAGAATTGCTCCCTACCTCAATCTCTGTACTGAGGCCCGTAGGTGTATGGATGCTGGACACGGGCATTCCTGGCGTGCCATGACTGTAGCCACCAGAGCTCACTGCCAAAAAACAGTCCCAAGCCTTTAGAACGCCATGGAAGTTGGGATCCCATTCCAAGGCCAGGGTCAAGGCCTGCTCTTTGGCTGAGGCAGCAGGACACCTGTGGCAGGGCTCCCTCAGCAGTGGTGCAGGAGCCCGGCCCTCCCCGCTGGCTCCCGAAGGGTGGAAGGAGGCAGCAACCTCTGCTGGGGCCTTCCCGGATGCTTGGCCCCCTCACAGCTTTTCCCCTGTCTTTCTTTACCCTGGGTCTAACAGGAGTCTATGGCTTCGGAGGCCCTTATGGGGAAACAGTAGCCACAGGCGCTTACCGGGCCTTCCGGGTGGCGGCAGCGGCAGGACACTCCGGAGCCTTCTCTGGCAATGACAGCAACAGGACTAGCAAGTTTCAGGGCGGTAATTATACCCAAACCCCTTTTCTTAGAGCTTCTGGTAACGGCTTCCTCCACTGTACGGTTTGGTCTGAGGCTTTCCTACTGACTCCCTGTCTTCCTAACTGTCTCAGCTTCCCTGTCTAGAGCCTGCCCGGGCTGCTGTCCGCTCTGCTCCCCGTCCCTGCCGCCAGCCCCGCCGCCAGCCTCCCCTCGTGCCTAGAAACCCCCCTCCAAAGTCAGGAGAGCCCCAACATCCAACGAGGTGGGCTGGCTCCTGTCCCAGGAAGGCAAGGGGACATCTGTAACCCACTGGACTCTGCCTCACTGCATTAACGGGCATTTTCCAAAACCTGGGGGCGGTTGAGCTTTTTGCAAAAACCCAGTGTAGAAATGACTGACTTTGGAGTTACTGCTGACCCCTTCCCTGCTGGCATCGGTGCTGGCATGGACACTGGAGTGGGATTTACTTCCCTACCTGTGTGCCTGTTGCTCACCTCCTCTGTGAGGTGGGATGATGGAAACTTGTCAATTTCAATCCCCTGTTCAGGGTAAATTTTTCCCACTTATTTAGCTGTTCTTTCTGGCCTCTGAGCTTTTATCCTAAGAGCAAACATATCTCTAATGCTTCATGTGTGAATAACTCTGTCCCTGCAAACCATCTGCATTTGAAGTTGAAGGACTTGCACAGGGAAGTAGGAACCTTCTGGTTGTAATCAGTAGTGTAGTTCCCAGCCTATTAATGTTTGGAGACTAATTATGGCTGCATAAATGCTGTGGTTTGTAACCATTTTGGTGCTGATGGTCTTACCAGAAACATCTGGCTCAGTCCCACTTACCTGGATTTCTTGCAATACATGCTATGCCCTAGAGTTGATATTTAAGGGAAAAACACAAGTATTAAGACATGAGCAACTTGAACAAAAGCTACAGTTGCGTTTTAGACAACTGCAATTTTAGCTGCTTTCTTGAAGGGAAAGGATCACCTTCTACACCCAGATCAATTTAAATACTACGTTTTCTTAGCAACTTAGTGTTAGTACAGCTAATCCTGCCTAGTAAGTTCTTTATTGCAAATACAGTCTGTGTGGCTTATGCTGATACTTGTTGGCTAAAAAGTGCTTTGAACCTGCAAGATTTGCTTCTTCATTAGGAATGCAGGAATAAACCAATCTTCAGCCAGCTTGTAAAATTCCCCTTGTTTCTTGAGGCTTACCTCAAGTATATTTTTAATCACTGAAAATGAAGCACTTATGTCAGATAATTTTTCTTTTCAGAATTCGTATTCGTTTTAGAAAAGGGGGGGAAAACAGACTCTTGGAGTTCTAACATTTCTGGAATACAACAAAATGAGCAATAATCTCATAGTATCCATAGAGGAAATAGGATGTGTGGTGAAATCTGGGCAAACCAGCTTTCCATTGATTCAGAACTTTACTGTAATGATTGTGAAGATCAAGGTTTGGTTTTGCTTTTATGTGCAGGAGTCCAACCTATTCCTTCTCAGGGAGGGAAACTTGAAATTGCCGGCACTGTAGTCGGCCACTGGGCTGGAAGCAGACGTGGACGAGGGGGGAGAGGGCCATTTCCTCTGCAGGTGGTGTCCGTGGGAGGACCAGCCAGAGGGTAAGTGCCAGCCTGGGAACGTGCTTCTCATGGGGGATTTAATGACTGGGGAAATGGGGAAAAGAGCCAAAAGTTGGAGACAGTAGAGATTGCATACGACACATTTTAGGGCACCTTAGGTCAAATATATCCACTGAATATTCAAGAAAAGCATTGATGTTTCTTTTAAGATGTTTTTAATCAGTTATTCAGATTGGTATAGGCATTTTTATGTGCCAATAAAATTTCTGCTTTATCTGAGATATATATACACACACAGAAGTTAGTTTTGCCTGAGGGAATTACTAAGGGGCTTTCTCTTCCATGAAATCAATAAATACGTTACATTGAATTCCTTTCTTTTCCATGGCAAGACATTTATTAAGGAGCATGATAACATTTTTAATAACTACATTATGTAATTTTTCTGTGAAGCAGAAAACACCTGAAGGACACTTCTAGGTTTGATACTTCTCTGTTACAATCATGATGAGAGTTGTGCTTATAAGAATAATAATTTCTTCAGCTCTTCCACTTCATTGAACTACAGCTGAAGTTACAGGTGCACAACATGTCTGTAAAACAAGTACTTTATTGCAAAAATATCTAGTCCATTACTTTTAAGATTATATTTTTTCCATAGGCTTGTTGTTTCTGTGCCTTACAGAACTCTTATTGTTGAGTCAGGTTGTGTTTATTACAGGAGACCATCCCAAAGTAATGTGATTTATAGGTTATGTCTGTATTAGAAAGTGAGTAAAGTTGGTGTATTTATGGCACTGTGAGCTAGGGAACAACAGTCTGAAAGACTGAGTGTGCACTGCATGAATTCCTCTCTACCTGTTAATTTACTCTCATGTGCTTCGTGCTGGAGTCAGTGGAACTGCTGGAATGCCTGTTTTACTGGGCTGAGAGAGGAGAGAGGTTGCTCTGAAGCCCTGGGAGAATGGGAGCTGCTGTGGGGACATGGGGAGGCAGGAGCAGCAGAAACCAAGGTGGACAGGTTCAGCATGGTGTGAGAGCAGGGCTGACCCTTCTAGAGCAGCAAACTTAGCTAGGAACACTTGATTCTCTGGAGTGAGGTTTAGTTGCCAAAACAGAAGGATTGAGTTGTTTCAGGTGTACCTGTGTGGGCATGGGGGGTTCATGGGGTCCCTGTGCTGCTTCGGAGCAGCAGCTGGAGACACTGGAAATGAGTGGAGGTGAGGAGGCACAAGGCTCCTTTGGGTATCAGGGGACAAAATAACCTTTTTCACCATTGAAACGAGGTTATTGGGTGGTTGTCAGTTTTCTTTTCATGAGGATGCATGAACAGGAGTGTCTGGCCTCCTGCAGAGCTGGTGGCTTCTCTCAGTGACCTGCACTGTGGGAAAGGTGCCAGTGGTGGCTGGAGTCCTGCCCAGAGCCTCTGCACCCCGAGGGGATCTGGGCACCCGCACGCTCAGAGCTGCTCTACATTGGCAGAGACACACACAGGACAGCAGTTCCTCCATCTCTTGAAGAGGGAAATCCTGAATTAGTGCAGAACAGCAGCAGCCTGGGAAGGGTGTCACTGCTCCTGTCAGTACCTTTATGACACAAATACAATTCTCCAATAGTAGCTTTTGAGTTGAGATAAATACCTGACATTTGTTTTTGTTGGAGGTACTATCTTTAGGCACTAAAGTTTGGGTGCAAATCTCACAAAAGACAGGAAAACTGCCAATGCCAGATCTTCTGTGTCCATCAAATCAACACCAATGGGAAATTCGTCACATGTGGAGTTACTAGAATTAGTCAGAGGGAAAATGACCACAGGCAGCTTTGTTGGGTCAGTTGATAGTAAAATACATGCTTGTGTTAAGGGTTCTGCCTAAAGACAGAATCACAGATAGTCATAGAATATCCTGAGTTGGAAGCGAGATCATCCAGAGATCACCCAGGCCTTCTCCTGGCCCTGCACAGGACAATCCCCCCATGAGCCTGAGAGTGTTGGCCTGCAGCTCTGTCAGGATTGGTGCTGTGCCCACTGCCCTGGGGAGCCTGTTGAAGTGCCCAGCCACTCTCTGGGGGGAAAACCTTTTCCTAATATCCAGCCTAAATCTCCAGGCACTTTAACAACCAGGGCCCTTGTTGGCAGAAGTAGTTTCCTACCAAATGTTGGACCAGGAACCAGCACAGCAGGTTGTCTCAGTACCCAGTCCTGGACACTTGTATTCTGTTTTCATCTGTTCCAGCAGAGGGGATCAAGTCAGGTTTGTTCACCCCATTGCCTCATGTCTCTGCAGCACTGAGCTCAGATGTTGTTTTGTGTGAAATTGTACCAGCTGTTTTGTATTGGCTTCAATCCTTCAATATATTTAGTATGATTTTCTGAGAGGCAAAAGTCTGGCTCAGCTCCTTGAAGGGCTTTTACCTTGTAAAAAGGGAGCCAGTGGGGCAGGTAAGGAAGGAACACAGTGAAGGTGACTCATGTGCAAACCACAGCTCTTACCTCTTCATTCTTGGCTGTTGCTTTTAAACCCCAGAATTTAGTTTCTTACTGCCCGTGGTGGGAATTCACAGCATGTGTGAGAGGACTGGGGGGCACAGGCTAGTGCTGCTCCCTTGGGGCTCA
Source organism: Calyptomena viridis (assembly GCA_013390005.1). Taxonomy (NCBI): domain Eukaryota; kingdom Metazoa; phylum Chordata; class Aves; order Passeriformes; family Eurylaimidae; genus Calyptomena; species Calyptomena viridis. The sequence continues at coordinate 344,706 of WEIV01006102.1, read as the reverse complement.
GACCAGCACCCACCAGCTCTGGCCTTGCCAGGGAATCAGGCAGTGGGTCCAGAGGAAACATAGAACAATCCCATATTTCTAGAGCAATCCAGTATTTCTAGTAGAGAAAAAAGGCATTTATTTTTGGGTGAGTGGTATCCTTGACATAATGGTAGGGAAGTCGAGTTTCTGCAGTCGATGGAATTAAAACAGTTGTAGCTGAATCATGGAATCATTAAGGTTGGAAAAGACCTCTAAATCATCAAGTCCAACCATCAACCCAGCACCACCACCATGTTCCCCACTAAACCATGTCCCCCCCTGCCACATCCACACATTTTTTTGAGCACTTCCAGGGACGCTGACTCCAGCACTGCCCTGGGCAGCCTGGGCCAAGGCTTCACAACCCTTTCCATGAAGAAATTTTCCCTGACATCTGATCGAAACCTCTCCTGGCCCAACTTGAGGCCACGGTGAGAAAGTTTGGTTTGGTCTGATTTAGTCTGTACTGAATCACACCAAAAATCACCCCCTGATTGGGTGTCCAGGTTGTGAGCCTCTATTGGAAAGCACCCCAGTTTTATCAATTGCCACATGCCAGATACAGATGGAACTCCTTTATTTCCTTGGTTTCTTAGATATTTTTGTATTCTCCCATCAAAACCAAAGCGATTTTGTATTTTGCCTCACTTTATTAGATCCCTCTGTCTCATGTGTTTATATGGGGGAAGTGTTATTAAATGGGGAAAATGATTCAAGTGATGAATGGGGAAAGTGATTCAAAATGCTATATTTGCAAGGTGAAAGTATTTTGAGCTCTGATTTTAAAGTGCTGTGAGGATAATTTGACACCCAGAAAATGTTTCTATGGAGCTTGAAAGTATCATTCATTGTTTCTCTAGAAGGGAAATATAGAAACAGACATTTTATTGCTCCAAACCCAAAAGGTTTGTTGGGTTTGATACGCTTGTGAGCAAAACCCTGTAATTCGGAATTAGTCATCTCGCTGCTTTAAAGACATGTCTTAAAGGCACTAGGCAGTAAGGAGAGGGAAAAAATCTTCAGCAAAACAGAATGTAAAGCAGTTGCAAGCAAAGCTGATGTGTGTTTTACTTTGTCCCTTCTGCCCACCCTGCAGGCGTCCCAGAGGAGTTATCTCCACTCCGGTGATCAGAACTTTCGGAAGAGGCGGAAGGTACTATGGGCGAGGTTATAAAAGCCAGGGAGCAATTCAGGTAATGAAGCCAAGTGCCTGGCTTGGCTCTGCAGGACAGGCTGGGCTGGGCTGCACTCCAGCCCAGCACCACTGTAGCTGCTCAGAGGGTCTGGGAGCTGCACCAGGACAGGCTGGTGTGAACTTTGGTTCTAAAGGCAGGCGTGGAAGAACGTGTGTTGAGCCTACACTGCTCTAACCAGCCATAGGAGTAGAAGATGATTTAGGAAGATGGGAAAAATACAAAGCTGAAACAAATAAGCAGTTCTGTCCCCTCACTCTTCCCCAGTTTCTTTTCTGGCACCATGGCCCAACCTCCTGAAGGAAAGTTTGTAGCAGTGAAGGACCTTTGCTGCTTCAGTGCTTCAGGCAAAAGAGCTCACTCTAAACTTCCTGGGAATAGCAGAGCAGCCTTTGCTCCATGAGCACACAGGTTGCTTCCCAGTGACAACCTGGATCATGGCTTTTGTGTTTTCCATGGGTCCTTCAAATACAGCTGAGACAAGCTGCTGGTCCGTGTGAAATGCCAGTTGCTTCAGAGTCCTGTTTTCCTCCCTTTTCCACAGTTCTGGCTGCTCTGCAGTTTGCACTGCTGATCCAAGCCCAACAGTAATGAAGGAATGAGTAGGAAATATTTGGAAGCACTTCCACAGTAGGTGTGTCCTATGGACATGCCATTTGTCAGGCCCCCTGGGAGCAGGGGGTGTTTGCAGGTGTCAGAGGGAATGTGCTCCAGTAGATAAGGAAGCAACTGTTAACTTCCAGTGAAACTTTCTGGCTTCTTAATGTAAAAATTCAAATAATTCTCCTCCTTGTTAAATTTCTGTGTAAACAGACTCTATGTTATAGTCTACAAATGTACCTGTGGATCTGAACTTTTACATCTTTAAATAGAATAGAAAGCACTGTGTTAATGATAGAGTATCTAATTTCTGAGTACTTTAACCTTTGAAATAAAGGAAACCCTGAAAAGAAGCTCCCAAATATTGCAGGTTTACTACAGGTGTACATATGAAAGTATAGTCCAGGGAGTAGCTGCAGGTGTCTTAACAAGTGCCATCAAGGTTGGGTATTTGCATTTTTATGAATGATATGTAATTTGGATGGTAAATACTTGTGATCACGAGGATCTGTGTGTAAAATTGTGCCTGGAGAAGAAAGTTAAATGTCATTTTCTAAGAACTGATCCTGAGCTCATTGCATTTTGAGGTCACCAAGTCCCTCTAGTATGTTCCTTGTACAGGAAGAGAAAAAAGGTGATTTCAGATGGGAAACTCAATATGCAGTGATGTGATTGTGATGCCCAGTTCAGGCTGAGTGGTGCTGCTGTGCCCTGGCCCCACAGCCCCAGGTTGAGCTCACCCTGAGTCACTTCCTCCCCAAAGGCTGGGAATGTGACCAAAAGGAGCTATTTGTATTTATCAAACACACTGGACTGGCCTGTTTTGTCCCAAGATGAGACCTGTCACTCTTGGTCTGGAAAGAACCAAAAGCATGTCTGAAAAGCTGAGCTTAGTAACACCTACAAAGAGGCACATTGGCACAAGTGATCAGTGTCCCTTGTCCTCAGTGTGCAGTGGCACTGGGATTGTTTGTCATTGTCTGGATGAGGATGGTAGAGAACAGCAGTTCTGCTCAATCCTTCTGTTAAAATCCTTCAGCAGCTAAGTACAGCACTAACCAGGCTGTTCTGGCAGGTAAAAATGGAGAAGTTTATGCTGTGGAACTGTTTCCTGCTGTTTGAGGTGTATCAGGTGTCCCTGTTTTAAGCCATTTCTTAGCACTTGACTTTGTGAACAGTGTGACAGACCAGTGCACTGCTTCTTAGCAGCCCAACCTGCTTATTTTGGTTTGTTAAAAGCCTATTATGTTTCTGGAATGCTAATATTAATTATAGATACTTAAAAACTAATTGTATGCTGCATCAGGCTGGTTTTTATGGCTCTACTCAGTCTTGTAAGATTTTACTATATGCTTTTTTGTATGAAGCCACTCTCCTAATGTTGGAAGTATATAGGCTGGTGCAGAGAACACTGCATGGTGCCTCTGCACTCCTTTAGATGCTGTGTGAAAACAGTGGGGTTTGGGTTTGAGCAACACATAACCCTGCCATTAAATCACAGCACACATGAACCAAGAAGCAGAGTTCAGCTGTACATTGATTCTTGGTTTTGGTGTTTCCAGACATTTATGTAGCTCTGATGTTGTGAAATAAGTGAAACATCAAGGTTAGAACTAAGGCATTTGCCCAAGGGGCATCAGAGGGCTCTGGGGAACACAAAAAGTCCTCTCCTTTATGTATTTTTGGGCCACTTCTTTCAGCAAATGCCTAATCTGGTGTTTGCTCACGATCCTGTGCCCTGCATGCTGCCTGTTGTGGTGTCCTTGTATCAGACTGTACATTTATATACATTTATATACATTTCTAGCACTGGTTCTTCAGTAATTCTCTTCTTTTTTTAACAACTAGGGCAAACCTCCTTACGCTGCTTCAGCAGAAGAAGTAGCCAAAGAACTTAAGTCAAAATCCGAGGAATCTAAATCCTCACTTGTGTCTTCAGATGGATCCCTGGCTGAAAATGGAGTTGTGACTGAGGAAAAACCAGCTTCCCAGATGAATGGGAATACAGGAGACATCAGGGCTTCCAATCAGTCTGAAAGTGCCTTGAGTAATGACTCTAAAATGTGCAATACAAATCCTCACTTAAATGCACTAAATACAGACAGTGTTTGCCATAAAGATGATGCTCTTGAGGCCACTGTCTTAAAAAAAGAAGAGTAAACTTATTTTTTATAGAGGGTGAAGGATGTTGGGAAGGGTCAGGATTAGGAATATCTGGAAAGAAAGAGAGCCTACAGTTACGTACATTTTTTCCTTTCCGTAAGAGAAAAATGAGGACTTTGGAAATTCGGATCCCTCTTTGATGTCAGAGATTTAAACAACACATTTTTTTAGTTTTAACCAGTTGTAGTCAAAATGCTACAATAAAACAAAAAACAAAAAAAAAGAGAATGAAGAGCATTTGACTCCCGCACTTAAAATGAAGTATACATAAAGTTTAAACTGGTTATGACAAAAGCTTGTAGTTTTGTTTTTTGAAATATAAAGAAAACAAATTTTGGCAGTCTTTAAGTATATATAGCTTAAAACTATAATTTTTAGTACTTGGCACCATATGTATGCCATTATATTTGATTTTGCATTACTGTGTCACAATAAAGCTTTCTTTAAGGCTTTGATTTCATGATTATGGGGGGAAAAAGGCACAACCACAGTTTTTTCTTTCTGAAATCTCATCACCGTTGCCGTGGTTCTTTTGTGTTAAAAATGTGCAAACTCTCGAAAGTACCAATTCTCAGTAACACTGCAGTTCTGCTGAGTTCAATAGACATCATACATACGTTACGAGCGAGTTAAACGGAGATAAACTTGAAATCATAGAAGATGCAAACGACCTTTCAAAACAAACACAATGTGTTGGGAAACTTTTTGTGACTAATACCATGCATCCGTGATCAATGAACTATGTGGTTTTGAATCAGACGTAGACCATTAGTACTACTATTTGAGCTAAACTTCTGCATGGTTCATGATTTTTAAAGTGTGTAGTTAATATTATGCATGTTATTGTCCTCTTTCTTCCATTCTTACAAGTACTGTGCCCATTTGCAAAACAAAAAAAGCTAATAATCAGTAATAGTCCTATAAAAGATGTTAACTATGTTTAGTCATTGACTGATCTTGCTCTAACCTTAAAATTTTGTGATTATTGACCTCTGTTGCATTTATTCTAAAACTTTAAAAAAAAAATTATCTAGCCGTTTTGAATATCAACGTTACCCTGGTGTACTCATTGCTGTATGCATTATTGTTCTCTGTTGCTGTTTTATGCCTTCATATTAGCAAATATGAAATTCTGTGAAAAACAAAAAAAAAACGCTTTGATCTTCAAAAAAAAAAAAAGTACCCCCCTTCTGTAGCAGGAAACAAATGGCTTGTTCTTGAGAACTTTCCCATCAAGAATTTAGTATAAGCAAATATACCTGTATCATTTTGATGTTTTTGTTAGTGTTTCCAAACTTAATGTACTTCAAAATCAGAATCATTTCTTTATATTCGTTTTCATATAATTCTCCTGATGCTCTTCATCACACATTAGTGATCAGAAATGAGGTGTAATTCCCCATTCCCTGCCCGCCAGAGCTAAGTAGGTATCTTAATGTAAGTTGAAGGGAGTTCTGCCCCAACTCATGGATTGTGCAAGAATGAACTACTGTTGGGTTTGGCTGGTTGTAGATGGATTGTGGTGTGGTGTCTTTGAAGGCTATTGAATGCAACTTACAGTGCTTAATAAAAATCTTTATTCTTTTAGTATAAAATACTGTATGCCTTTTTTGTCAAGTATTTTTTTAATTAACATGTAAATAAAAGTTTTTCCTATGCCCAAGTCAAGTGGTTGAGTTGGCAGGCTCTGTGGTGTCCTCCCAGAAGGTGGAGGAGGGAAGCATGGCCTTTGGTGTCTTCCTGGAAGTGGTCAAAGCCAGGTGGGACAGGGCTTGGAGCAGCCTGGGGTAGTGGAAGGTGTCCCTGCCCATGGCAGGGGGTGGGACTGGATGAGCTTTAACCTTTCCAACCCAAACCACTCTGTGATTCCAGGATTCACCCGCCGCTGGTCAGAGACACCACACCTGGTTGGAGTCGTGCTCTGGCCTTGCTGGTGTGTGCAGCCCCTTCAGGTGTCCCCTTTAAATGTCAGGTGGATGATGAGATGCAAATAAGTAATGGAGACTGTCGTTTAAAGAAGGAAAAGACCAGCCCGAGGTGCTCACAGAGTTTGATGTACAAGGGGTGGGCAATGCCTGTGCCAGCTCCACAGAGCTGGGAACCACTTACTCTGTTAGGCAGGAGTTTGCTCTACGTCGTGGATCCAACTGACACAGCGTGAGGAGGTGCAGATTTACACCTTGGTGCATCTTGGAGAACGTTTTGGCCTGGGCACAGCCCTGCTGCCCCCTGCTCCCCCCGTGCCCACACTGGTACCAGCAGCCTGGCCCCCAGCACTTCCCGAGCAGGCACAGAGTGTTTTCCACGAGTGACAGAGTCAGATCCCAGTGCAGCGCGGGGGGGGGACCGTGTCCCTGTTCCCGTGCAGTAACTGACCCCTCGTTAGCACTGCCCTGTCCTGGTAGCGTTCCCCACTCTGGTTCTCGTGCAGGTCCAGAGCATCCCTTATCCCACTGCCCAGCACTTTCCCTTTCTGAGCCCACCCTGGGCGCTGGCACGGAATAACCACCACCAGCAAACCCCAGGGGCACGGGGGGTCTGCGGGGTGTGGGTGGTGGCTGCTTTCCTCGGTGTCACTGTGCCGGCAGCGTTTTCCCACGGGCAGCCAAGGTGTGACGAGCTGTTCGCTGCAGTGCGGCCAAGACCAGGATGTGAGGGTACAGCACATGAAAGCCCCAGTGCCCGGTGCTGTGTTCACCTTCTCCAGAAATCACAGTGAAGAATTTGGCTTGTGTGACGTGGGAGTTCTTGCCCTGGAGCCCGAGTTTTGTGCGTGGCCCATTTAAAGCCCTGCATTGTCCCGGAGGGGCTGAGGCCGCGCGGGGCCGGGAGGAGGGTGCGCTGTGGCGCTGTGGGAAGCAGCGGCAGCAGGATCTCACAGGGACCTGGTTCCTGCCCGGGGGCATCATGGACAGACCCGGGACAGCACCACGTGTGCTTTTGCCCCCTGCAGTGGCTCGGCAGTGCTGTGGTGGGGTATCAGGGCACTGGGGGCGTGTGGTGGGTGCACTGGGACTGAGCCCAGCGACGCTCTGTGAACCCGCACCCCTCGGGGACAAGCACAGGCTGCTGTCCTGAGCTTCCTGTGGGAGAAGTGGATTTGGCATTAGTCCAGTCTTCTTCCAAAGAGTTAAACTGACCCCGCGATTGGTGAGCCTGGGGAATGACCTGGTACTGCCTGGGCTCGTTCCTGAAGAACAGCTTTTACACCTGAGTTTGTNCACCAACCACCTCTCCAGGAAGCCTGTTCCAGGCTCCGACCACCCTATCGGTAAGGAATGTGCGCTGTGTGACCAGTATCACATTATCCAGCTTCGAGACAAGAGTTAAACTGGAAAATGAGCTATTTGGGCGGGACCTGTGGCCCATGTCCGTTCCGTGCCAGCAGCGACAGCATCCGGGCTCCTCCCTGGGCTGCCCTCGCTAATTGTGCGTGTTAACGAGCGGCGAGGACCGGCGTGTGCCGCGGTCGGTGCCGGCGGTCGCGCTGCACACCCGGGCCCGGCAGCGGGGGCGAGTCG